>JAHHFK020004063.1:0-57127 GCA_024533555.2 Aedes koreicus | reverse complement strand
ATGAAAATCTAGTGTAAAGCTTACCACTATACTTGTTTCAGTATTTGAGACGCGTGTTTTCGTTTCCTAAAATTTCCTGCAATATTATTAATTATTAATTTTTAAAAACTCGCGTTGTGAAATTGCTTGTGTATCGCTTTACGATAAATGGATTCTCTTGTCTCATGTAAGATGTTGTTTTCGTGGGAAGTCCTAAGATTCATCGGCAATTTATAAACATTTATAAACATTTTCAATAATTTATTGTTGAAATGCACATATGATAGTGCATAAATGTTACATTCTGTGGATCAATTTTTCAAGTTTAAGGAAAGTTATTGAACCTTTTAAGGATCATTCGCAATATGTTAAGGGGCTATTCATAAACCACGTAGACTTTTCTAGTGGAAGCGCTCCATAAAAAATTTCAAAAGAAATGTATGGAGAAAAGTCAACGAGGGGGAGGGTGGTCTGAGATTTTTAAAAATTAGTCTACGTGGTTTATGAACAGGCCCTTATAGGATATCCATATCATGTATCATTTCCTTGAAATATTACGGTAAATTTCTTACATTTAATAGCTAATTTTTTTTTAATGTTTGGATCAAATTGAGGAATTTTAGGGATCATTTCTATTTTTTGTGGATTTTCATCAGATTCTTATGGGTCAAGAATGCGTTTTTTTTTCAGAACGATTTTCAATATTTCATAGATCATTTCTTCAGTTTTAAAAGTGCAAATTTAGGGATGTTTTAAAGGTGTTATTTTAGAAAAGAAACTTACATTCAAGGATGGTTCCAATCGTATCATAAATCATTCGTTGTACGCTCTTCTTTGATTCAATAGACGCACACAATGAGAGGTTCTACTTCACCTCTCAAACCGAAAAATGATGGGCCAAGGTAAACATTTAATGAACATAGCATGAATTTCTGTGCTTGTCAATTTTATTGACTGCTTGCTTGAACAATTTATTGATTCGTTCGTTGGCTTCTGTTGGTGATTCATTTTCGATTCCTGATTCGATTGTGTGCGTGTGCTCGAAGGTTCCGATCGGATCACTTGGTGATTGTGTGGTGCCGCGTTCAAAGCAAAAAAGAATCGGAAGCCGAAAAGCACAGTGTAGCCAGTAAATACAGCGGGAAAAACAGAAAATATGTAGCAACTAAACGCCAAATGTTAATATTAAGTGACATGTGTTCCTTTAGGCCAGTATTTTCAGTTTTAGGTGGATACTGATGATGGCACAGGTTACTTAGTTGGTAATGGTATGGCATTACCAGCCCGGAGGCAGTAGATTCCTTGTTCGGTACAGATGATTTTTCACATGTCACAAAACAAAGATGTATGCATTCTTATTGAAATAGAAAATAAGCGAATGTTTGTTCAACGAACGATAATCGACGATAAGGAAATTAAACCCTCTTCAATTGAAATCTCCAAAACGATTTTGCTTGCATTTTATGTGATATAAAATTCATAAGGTGTGAATAACACATTGTGTCAATAGTCCTGAAAAAATTGTCACTTAGCGGATACGCTGCCGTGTAATGCATATCAGTCCCATATGGAAAGGAAGCAAGCAAAGATGGGACCGATATGCGTTTCACGGCAGTACGGGTTACATAAAAATTAAAAAAGAAATCTAATTGAGTTGGCTGATTTTTCCCATACTTAAAAAAAAAATCCAACACTGTCATTCGAACTAAAATACAAGAATGATTATATTCAAATGAATGCTATCATCTTTCATCTCCAAACATTATCATCTGGCGATCCTACTGAGTCGTATTTACAAAGCCACTCAATCAACGAAGAGTGAATCACAAGTAGGAAGAGCTGTTGTCCTTTGACTTGCCTGGTGGAATGGAGTAATCTACAAAACGTCTTATCATGTTCACTCACTGAGTTCCTGCGTATGCTGCCTTTACCAATACATTTATCGATGTGTTTGTTTCAAGCACGGAACAATAAATCATTTTCACCGATTTTTTTGGCAGTCACCAACACTGCTTACATTCATTGACCACTATATTACAATCATCAGTGAAGCAGATAACCTGCTTGGATTTATAAAACGATTTTATCACAGCATTCATGAGCCATCCTCTATTCAAACATTAAACGATACGTATGTGATGCTAATACTAGAGTATCGTAGCGTAGTCTGGTCACCGTTTTCAGTAATTCACGAAGAACGAATAGAAAAAAACTGCCATGTATACTATTTGTTCTTCGAACATAAGGTTGTGCAAGATATCCTTAACCATTTTATAAAGCTCGTTGTATGTTCATCAGCATCCAAACATTAAAAAAGCGTCAAGAATTGGCAATGGTCTCAGTTGTAAACGGTTTCGTTTCGCATGGTATTGGTTAGAGAGAACTCTTAACAAAACTTAACAAACCTTCCAACCTAGCCGACAACTACGAAATCATTTTTTTACTACCTGCTTTTTTTTAACTCTTTATTTGTTTCAAATTTATTAATATTTAAATTTCATGTAAATCTAGGTGCTCCAACTACTACCGCAACGTATCAACCTTAATTGTTAGAGTATGTACCTAATTTTGTTTACATTGTTCATGCCTTAGCAGTTCAGTATTTTAACCCTTATGTGTTCGACAAAAAAAAACACCTTTAAGTGATCGACAGGGTACCCGGGTACCCACCAAATTCAAATGAATGCAACTCTGGCTATCATTGACCGATTTTCATTCTTTTGGCACCGTTAGATTAAAAAACTCAGTCGCTCTATGGTCATTACCGGCAATATCCGTTTAAGTTTATCTGGTAACTGGAAATCCGGGTTTCCAGGGCTGTGGTCCTGTACGGAGAAACAATTTCGGAACATCTAATGAATTTCCAGGAATGGATGTCAAAATCTTTGGAATTATTCCAGAAACTATTTCCATTCCATTGTGGGCCATATGTTGACTTGTCAAACAGCCATTCTGTAACAGGTTCCCGTGGGGCTATGAACATATTTAGAAGGAAACCCTGGCAATATGGGTATCAAAATTCATGAAATTTCTCCCGTAGGATATTTTTCAAAGTTTTATGGCCATCTGATGATTTTTCCTCAGACCTGTCTTTTCGGAACAGGTTCCCGTGGGGCCTCGAGTAACCATGAACATTTTCAGTAGAAAAACCTGGCAATATGGGTATCAAAATTCATGAAATTTCGCCAGTAGGACATTTTTCAACGTTTTGTGGCCATCTGATGATTTGTCCTCGGACCGGTCATTCCGGAACAGGTTTTCGTGGGGCCTAGAGTGGCCATAAACATATTTAGAAGGAAACCCTGGCTATATGGGTATAAAAATTCATGAAATTTCTCCAGTAAGAAGTTTTTCAACGTTAAGTGGCCATCGGATGATTCGTGCTTGGACCTGTCTTTCCGGAAAAGGTTCCCGTCGGGCCTCAAGTGGCCATGAATATTTTCAAGAGAAAACCCTGGCAGTAATTTTTTCTTGGAACGGTCATCTCAGAACAGGTTCCTGTGAGTCCTCGAGTGACCATGAACAAAACTAGCCACAAAACGTTGAGAAATAACCTACTAAAGATATTTCATGAATTTTGATTCCCATATTGCCAGGGTTTTCTCCTGAAATTGTTCTTGGCCACACGAGGCCCCATGGGAACCTGTTCCGGAAAGACAGGTCCAAGGACAAATAATCAAATGTACACTAAACTTTTAAAAATATCCTACGGGAGAAATTTCATGAATTTCGATACCCATATTGCCAGGGTTTTCTACTGAAAATGTTCATGGCCACTCGAGGCCCCACGGGAACCTGTTACAGAATAGCCGTCCCAGGATCAAGTTGGCATATGGCTCACAATGGAATAAAAATAGTTTCTAGGAATTATTGCAAAGATTTTGACATCCATTTCTCGAAATTAAAAAGATTTTCCGAAATTGTGTTTCCGTACCGGAATACAGCCTCGGAAACCCGGATTTACAGGAACTAGATGGACTCAAATGGTCATTGCTCATAATGTCCCTGAAGTGAATGAGATTTTGAATATAACGGTGCCAAAAGAATTTAAATCGGTCAATAATTAAGTCGATCACATAAGGGGTAAAAAAATCGAAGTCCCCCCTTCGGCCCCCTTGCTACTATACGAAATGTTTTTATGCCAAAACTTGCCTTTCAACTTTTATTAAGATGTCACTGAATATTAGCTTCCTTTTTAAAAATAAACTATAAAATTTCGTAATGTAAAACATGAAAAGGTACCCGGGTACTTTGTCGATCACATAAGGGTTAAACAGGATTTTATTCCTGCGTGTCAGTATAACAATAATAATCTTAAAACTAAAAACAAACTAAAATTAATTTTAACTAAGGATAAAGGGAATTAATCATTGCAAAAGAAGATTGCAATGATTTTTGTCTGAAATTATTAACTATTTTGTTGGACATTTGTTCTAAAGTCTCCACATTCGGAATTCTATGTACTTCGTTAGTACTGTACCAAGAAGGCAGCTTCAAAATCATCTACAGAACTTTGTTCTGAATCCTTTGAAATGTTATTTTCCTGGTAGCACAACAACTAGACCATATTGGAACTTATTACTTACTTAATTTGAATCTTTGAATAGGACAATGACAACGTACAATATGCATTATGAAAGTTTTACTTTTATAACGACAACATTTAAATCGAAACCATATTTTAATGATATTCGCTTGTACTCTACTCATAAATATACTGAAATATAAGCCAAATATTGTTATATATTTTCAATATCTATATATTTAAGTGAAAAAACAAGTAATATTACTGTTACAAAACGGTCTACTCATGATTGACGGTAAATAAAATAACAATGATACTTTTTGTGTTGTTCTGTTGAAAACAAACATAAAAATCATATTCTATCACTAAAATAAGTCTATTGATATTAAAACATAGAGATTCGAAAATCCATGAATAGTTTCAATTTCACAATTTATTTTACTTGAAGTTGTTCTATCCTCAAAAAAAACTGTTGTTTGTTTACTTATTACATACTTCAAAACATCGAAAAAAAAATTGTGAACATCGCAAGTTGGAGATATTGGAAATTCAGAGAATAAGTTAAAGTTTTGATTGTTTGAAGATCCAACATGAACATGTTGAGAAAAATGGAATTAAAATTCACAAAAACACGTATTTCCGTAGTAATTTGATCTACCTCATCAACAACCAGAATATTGGCTCTGCCCTTTGAAAACTGCTGGACTTGTATTTTATGGAATGGACCTTCCTGAATCCATTCGTGAACACAGATTTTCTGTAACACGTAAGATTGATGAAATAAACCGAGTTTTCATTCACAAAATTACGAATTTTCATAAAATCAAGATTTTCCTATCTTGAACACATGAGTCATAGCTCAGTCCTTTGTAATGTTGGGTCTTGGATTGTTATGAGATGAACCTGTCATGAATTCATTCGTTACCCACACACAGTTATTAGTAGAGAGAGAGAGAGAGAGAGAGAGAGAGAGAGAGAGAGAGAGAGAGAGAGAGAGAGAGGGGTTAGAAGTAGTAGAGGCCAAGGTGGGGGGTTAGGGCGTTGCAGACAGATGAGTTTTATTCACAGAAGCGAATTTCATAAACAAGCCTACCCCCCCCCCCCCCCCACCCCCCAGCCCCGCGCAACGCGCGCGCGCAGCAGCAGCAGCCAGCAGCAGCGCAGCGCGCAACCGTAGGGGGGTGCGGGGGGGGGAAGGTAGTTAGTTGTTGTTGTTGTTGTTAGTTAGTTAGTTAGTTAGTTAGTTAGTATTGTTAGAGGTTGTTAGTTAGTTAGTTAGTTAGTTAGTTAGTTAGTTAGTTAGTTAGTAATGTTATTAGTTATTATTATTATTAGTTATTAGTAGTTAGATAGTTAGTTAGTTAGTTAGTTAGTTAGTTAGTTAGTTAGTTAGTTAGTTAGTTAGTTAGTTAGTTAGTTAGTTAGTTAGTTAGTTAGTTAGTTAGTTAGTTAGTTAGTTAGTTAGTTAGTTAGTTAGTTAGTTAGTTAGTTAGTTAGTTAGTTAGTTAGTTAGTTAGTTAGTTAGTTAGTTAGTTAGTTAGTTAGTTAGTTAGTTAGTTAGTTAGTTAGTTAGTTAGTTAGTTAGTTAGTTAGTTAGTTAGTTAGTTAGTTAGTTAGTTAGTTAGTTAGTTAGTTAGTTAGTTAGTTAGTTAGTTAGTTAGTTAGTTAGTTAGTTAGTTAGTTAGTTAGTTAGTTAGTTAGTTAGTTAGTTAGTTAGTTAGTTAGTTAGTTAGTTAGTTAGTTAGTTAGTTAGTTAGTTAGTTAGTTAGTTAGTTAGTTAGTTAGTTAGTTAGTTAGTTAGTTAGTTAGTTAGTTAGTTAGTTAGTTAGTTAGTTATTTAGTCAGTAAGTTAGTTAGTTAGCTAGTTAGTTAGTTAGTTAGTTAGTAAGTAAGTTAGTAAGTTAGTTAGTTAGTAAGTTAGTTAGTTAGTTAGTTAGTTAGTTAGTTAGTTAGTTAGTTAGTTAGTTAGTTAGTTAGTTAGTTAGTTAGTTAGTTAGTTAGTTAGTTAGTTAGTTAGTTAGTTAGTTAGTTAGTTAGTTAGTTAGTTAGTTAGTTAGTTAGTTAGTTAGTTAGTTAGTTAGTTAGTCAGTTAGTTAGTTAGTTAGTTAGTTAGTTAGTTAGTTAGTTAGTTAGTTAGTTAGTCAGTCAGTCAGTCAGTCAGTCCCAAAAGTGTTTTTATGTTCTCATAAGTTTCCTTCATGTGAGCTGCAAATGCAACTGGCACTGAAGAATACTTATTTCCATTGTGCAGTAACACTGCCTTCAAGCTTTTGCTTGAAGCGTCGATGAAGAGCCTCCAGTCAGTTGCGTGATACTCTAACTGTAGCTCTTCCATTAAACCTTCGATGTTGTTGCAAAAGACAAGACCACCGTCCATCGAAAAATATTTAATGTTATCTGAAGGTCTCTTCCTATAAGATGACACCTTTACATCTTTTTCCAGGACATTCCACTGCTTTAGCCTTGAAGCTAGCAGCTGCGCTTTGGTCTTGGGTAGCTCCAAATCTCGAATCAAATCGTTCAGCTCCTCTTGGGTTATAACATGCGGTTCCTCAGACTCCGAAGGTAAAAAATCTGGATCACCCTGAAAGCTTTTCTCAGATTCGCCTGGTTCCGAATCCAACTCATCAGCACGTCCAGCAGTATTTGGAGATATTGGAACTGGCATTGCTTCGGAGTGCAATGTTGGCCTTGATGGGTATTCGATTTTATGCTTCAAAGCTTTGGAAAATCCATGAATTTTTGTCAGACAAAAGTAACAATCGCTCATGTGATTGGTTGGATTAGTCCACACCATAAGTTTGGCAAAAGGTAAGCCTTTGTGCGTACTTTTCATCCAACCGAGCAATGTTTGGTAGCATGAGCAACAGGAGTATGTTGGAACCCATGGAAACTCACGATTTGGAAGCTCCTTGTCAAAATACAGCTGATATGCTGTCTCCAACAAAGGTGTAAACCCCTGTTCCTTCAATATCACGTCTCCACAAATGCAACAATTTTTTTGCGGATCGTTCAGACAAATTTGCGACATTTTTACACAAATAAAAAAACGCGTCCGTAACACTCAAATAGCTAGCTTTGAATGAATAAAAAATGATTGTGCAAGGCTGAAGAGAGTCAACATGAGCATTAATTGACGCCAAAGCAAGACAGCAATAATGACACAAATGTTGTGCCGTAAATACGCCACTAGACCTTTTCGACATTGAATCGTCTTTCTTTGTCTAACATGCGGGGATTAATGCACGGTTTGGTTTCCCACAACTTCGTTGACTTCTCACTCGCACTGCTTCGATTCAAAGCTTGCAGTAGTGTGCGCAAATTAAACATCAAAACGCTCTATAAAATGCCGCATTAAGCTACGTGCTTGATCTTTTCCTTATTCTGTCGAGCAATAGTGACTAACACAGAGTCTTTTGTCTCTGTCTATTCTTTTGTTTTTTGAGTGTTTGCGTGTTTTAATGCTGTCTTGCTCACTCGTAACCTAACTTAAAAATACGGCACTGCTGAATATAGTATTTAATGAGGCGTTTCTGAAGGGCTCTGTGCAGCTGACTTTTGAATTAATGAATGAACTTTGAAGGTCTTCAGTTCCCAAACTGCTGTAAGAAGCAACATCAATATACTCAATATACTCAAAGAGGCACAGCTAAAGGGATCGTTCATAAATTACGTTATGCTTTGAGAAGGAGGGGGGGTTAAAAAGTGATTATGCATACAATTTTTATCAAAAATCCATACAAAAATGTGATAAAGACAGGAGGGGGTTAAAAATCTGTATTCTTGAGCGACGTTATTAATGGACGGGTCTTGATTTTCATGAAAACTCGTAATTTTGTGAATGTAAACCCGGTTTTTACATCAACCCTACGCGTTACGAAAAATCCGTGTTCTCGAATGAATTCAGGGAGGTCCATTTCATAAAATCCAAGCCCAACATTCAAAGCGTGGAGCTGAAATTCATGTTTTCAAAATAGAAAATCTTGATTTTTATGAAAATTCGTAATTTTGTGAATAAAAACCCGGTTTATTTCATCAATCTTACGTGTTGCGAAAAATCTGTGTTCACCAATGGATTCAGGGAGGTCCATTCCATAAAATCCAAGTCCACCTTGCAAAGGGCAGAGCCAATATTCTGGTTGTTGCTTAGGTAGATCATATTATTACGGAAGTACGTGTTTTTGTGAGTTTAAATCAAATTTTTCTCAAAAACTGGACGTGTTACAGCATTTCTGAGCCCATATTTGGATTCAGCGTAGCAAAATCTATAAAGTCCAACCAGAAATGCCGACGGGAGCGAAAAAAGTTCCGATTTTGCCGACTAGTGTTACTGGTTTAGTAGTACTGTCAAGCATTACTTAAAGTTATTATGTTTTCCATATTAACTAATTATTCAAAAAATCGAAGGTACTAGTTTTGGTCGAACCTCGTATATTTCCGACCATTGTGCATTCGCGTAAGATTGAAAGAAGTTTATTTTACTGAGCTTCAGCTCTTCTTCGCCCTTCCTCCTCACCCAACCAATCCAAACTCCCATTCTTCCAAGTAAAAGAAAACCCTTGCTTTCTGGACCACTACGATCATCCGCTCCTCCCATCATCCAACCAGTAACCAGAAACCGGTTCAGAGACCGAGGTGCTTGTTTTTGCTTTCTTCGCTCCACACGCTGCTTCCTTGACTTTGCCTTCGTTTCGGCTGTTTGTTATTGCTTTTTTTTGCTATTCACTCTTCCTCCTTTGTCCCGAGTTTCGCTGTCCTGCCTGACATCATCTGATTGAGTGTGTTTTTGCTTCGATTTTTCTAATTGCTTTGTTCGGGTTATTCGCTCCTCGGGGCGACGACGGCGAGAAAAGTGGGGTAAATTACCAATTCAAAACAAGCAAGAAACCATATTTATGACCATCACAAACCGCAGGAGAGTGTTTACGGCTTACCGGTTGTTTACTTCTTATTCTTTGGTTGCTTGACGATAGAATTTCGCTGGTGGAGTTGGATGTGGTGCATCCGTCCCGATCCGATTGCGAAAGATGATGTTGAGCGAGGAAGAGCGAACGAAGGAAGAACAGAACTTTTTTTTCTTTTTTGCTTTCTTCATCAATTAATTCTTTGAAGATTGATGAGTATATTAAATTATTTGATCTTTGTATAACCTTTTGTGTTTGGTTTTTTGTCATGTTTGTCGTGTGATTAATATAAATTGCTCTTGGAATGATAGTGGGAGATTCCGTCGTTCATGGCTAGAAATCAACTGAATTGAGATCCTCAAATGTTACCGAAGTTTAACAATCAATATATCAAGTGTAACCTGCATATGTTCCAATTCAAGTTAAATATATTGTTTTAGTAATATATGCTGTACTTCAAGGGTTTCAGTCTCATAATGGATGTGGATGATTTCGATTCTCAGCATCCAGTACAGTTGTTTCGAACCAGAAAAAAACATATGGCAAACTGCAATGGTATAAATATCTGATCATCTTAGTTATCTTGACGACCCAAAATATATGTGGAGTTTTTTTTTCAAGATCTTCATCATTCTTTTTTTTGGAAATATTATCGTTCTTCTTGTTGTGAGAACTGATAGTGTTAGTCTGAATATTTTGGAGCAATATAAAATATGATCATAACCTTAATGAAAAAAATCGTGGGTATTTGCTTCCTATTTACATTCAAGTTTTCCCAAGTAGCATTACATATATTCTCTATCTTATATGATCCTTGATTTTTTGGATTATTTGTGATAAGAATAAACCAAATAAAATAGAAAATAGGTGACGGTACAATTTGTAAGATGAAAATTAATCTTTGTTAATCTTTTACAATTACGACATCGGTAGAATTTTTTTTGTATCACATAGGTATCCTAATTTTTAAAAATTTAGTCAATTATCTGGATAAAATAGATCTAAGATAAGTACACAAAATTTGCTCTCATCCTTCGATAACATGAATCACGAAAACTAAACCTTCAAGGGACATCGTGATGCTTCTCGTTTAACCGGCCTAACCACCATCACCAGCTATGACCCAATGCAGGTCTGCCGCAGGGCAAACGAAACAGGTTTTTGTTCCACTCTTGGATGTATGTGCTCCACACAAAGGTTCCGTTTTTACTGAGTCGTTAGAAGAATGACGAAAAGAGAAAAGTGAAGGGTTTTTGTTTTGATTACAACGTCTCGGGAATATAAATAAGATCCGGAGTTTTTCATGATTTGGACGTAACTGTCTTTGTTAACAAATACTCAATGTATGGTAAATATCACAAAAAAATTAATCTAAATCATGATGGATCATTTCTCCACCAAATTATCATGTAAGATTTTGGTACTGCCTTTCTATACGATGTAAATTGGCAGTTTATTTTTAAAAGGAATTACGCCCAATTAGTGAAGTGCTACGGAGATGTGATTTGATGTTTTTGTTAATGCTATCATAAATTGAACAAGGAGATTATACGATTGGGTTTAGCTAATTTCAAGCAGAGGAAACACCATCAAGATTCACAGATAATGCCTTAAATCCGAATCATGCTTCTCACAGATCTCTATGGCCTCTATGGCTATATCGGCATTATCCCGCATGATGTCGAATAGCTCGGCGGTGCAAGGGAGTAAGCGTAAACTCCTGGCCAGTGTCGCCCTGTCCATACATAGGTACAGGGTTGCCACATTATTTTTCGTTCCAAAAAAATCTTTTTTATCTCTATTTAATTGCAGAAAATCTTGGCAAATATCTTTGCTTAAAACTTTGTGTTGTGAAAGTAGAATGGGAATTTTTCAGGTGCCTGAATGCTATTGCACTTCTTTTTCATAATTGCTAATGAGATGAATGCAAAATTAAACAGATATATACCAATCCAAATACATTGATTAGCCAATACAAAGCGGTCATTTCAATCGGACTAAAGTGTGATTATCGGTTTCCGAGCATTACACTACAGCAAAACGGATCTTCTTTCTACAGAAAAACGGATCAGTATACGAGGGATTTATGTTCTCGGGGGAAATCGGTCATTGCACTTAAGCCCTTCTGACAAGCCAGTATTGACAGGATAATGAATCATACGGTGCTTGTTTTGATAACTAAAAGTTCAAGGACGGTTCCGTATTTCAGATTGTATTGCAAGAAAACTTGCTCCACCGCTGCCGAAGAATGCGGAAGTAGTAGAAAGTTTGAAATGAATTTTCTAAGCAAGATAAAAGCCAACTTCCCATCTGCTCGTTTGAAACACTGCAGTTTTCTCTAAAAAGTTTCCAAGCCATCCGATTCTTCCACGATGATGTGATGCAGATGATTGCCGTCCTCAGCTCACGAAACTCATTTTCAGACTCAGATTTTGTTTGATAATCGAGTTGAACTCCTTCAAGGTGTGCAGTTTCTAGGGGTCAACGCTCGATGCATTTGTCAGAACTGGATCGATCAGATCAAAGCGCTTAATCAACTCGGTATAGAAAGCACAGCAGATCGAGTAGAAAGCCTTTTTCCTGGCATTTTCGAGAGTTCGGGATGTAAGCATTCCTGCTGCTGCTACCCCAATATATATTTCCGACTTCTTATGAAGATGTTGACCGAAATCAGAAACTCCAAAATCTGTAAGGTGTTTTTGGTAATCATCCTCACAAATAATTTTAAGGAGCATCATTAGCGAGACTCTAGCTGATTGCACATGTTCTAGGATGCCGGAACTTCTGACTAGAAAATATTCTTTGTTGATGAGGTGCAACACGTAGCTCAAGAAGTAAAGAAGTGGCTAACAGAAAATGTGATGTGCGGTGATTGTTATCGCAGTTGGATTGGAACGAGAAAAACAACACGAGCTCCGAAAACCGTTCGGAACGTTTCTTTGGAAAACTAACTCCGACGATAGCCATCTGGTGGCAAATGGATGCATAACTTTCAAAGGCTTCAATTCCAAGATGTTTTATATCATCTGGAATTCCTTGGATCGCTTGGGGCTGCAGGACAAGTAACCGTAAATATCTCACATCAACTGTTCCTGGTACAATGGCAGCTTTTCGCATGCGTAGCTTACACAGAGACCAAAAAGGGGCAAGTTCATTTTATAATTATCAAATGAGGTCTATCACGTTTCATCAGCTTCTTGACGGATCGGTCAGAACTAATCATTACCGATGCTCCATCTGATTCAAAGCCCATACGCCTTTTTTTTGTAACCGGTGTCATTGATATGGAACTGTTTAACCATTGCGGAAGTATAGGTTTTCGCAATGCAAGATTATATAAAAAATAACAAAAAATCACGTTCGTAACAACTTTGGTTCGAATAGCTAAACTAACTATCAAAAACAATAATCAAACTTCCCAAAATGTCTCTGCGTGAATGCATGAAGGTACTTCTAAATTGGTAGAACAGTTTATTTATAGAAATTCTTGCAGGAAGTTCTTCCGAAATTCCGAAACCCTTGCGAAATTTTTTAAGTGAAGAATTAAGTTTATCTGACTGTGGATTTTCCCCAAGAATTACTTCAGGAATAACCATATAGTTTTTGTCTATTTCATTCAGGTTCCCTCCAGGGATTCCTTAAGAATCACAAAACTTCTCCAGTACAGGAATTCCACCGAAAATTTCATCACAAGCATGTTTTGAGAAACTGTCGATAAAATGCCAGAAAAAACTCCCGAAAGAATCCCTGGAGGAATGCTTACAAACTCCCGGAGAATGCCTATAGAAACGCCAGAATGAATATCTCAAGGAATGTCTGAGAACTTTTCATAAAATCTTTGAGAAATCCTATAAGATTTTCTTCAAAAGTTACCTCAAAAAATTTATGGGGAAATTATTTGGGGGCAAACACAAAGTAACTGTCAGACTGTCATCTGTCAATGTAGTGTCAGTTCTTTAATTTTTTTTCTTTTGCTTCATGGGCCTAAAACAGTACGCTGAAAGTAGAATTGGTGAAAAGTTAGATCCTCAAATGTACTCATTTTTTAAATTTGAGGGTTTAAAGTGGATAAGCAATTGCCAAATATCTTGGTTAATCTCAAAAATCTGTAATCTTTACATACAGATATCTGTTTGAAAAAAAATGAAAAAAATCTATGTCAATCTAGATAAATCTGTGCATGTGGCAACCATGCTTAGGTACGGCGGGCCGGCATGGATCACCGCCTTGAGTACAAAGAGCTACGCAAGTATGCTAGAGAGTACACACAGGCTTATGTGCCTAAGAGTGGTTAGTGCATACCGAACGAATCACGCGACGCGTTCTGCGTCCTAGCGGGGATGATGCCAATAGGCATGGTCATAAAAGAGGACGTAGAGTGCTTCGAACAACGTGGAACAAGAGGTATTCAAAGACAACTAGAGCCGCATCCATGGTTAAGTGGCAAAGGGAATGGAACAACTTCACCAAAGGTCGGTGGACCCACCGACTAATCCCGGAATTAACCGGGTGGGTCGGAAGGCGATACAGTGAAGTGAACTTCCACTTAACGCAGATATTGTCTGGCCACGGCTGTTTTAGACAATACCTGCACAAATATTTGCATGCACAATCCTCCGCATGCAGCGAGTAAGCGGGAGTCGAGGAAACTGCGGAACATGTGTTCTTCGCATGTCCTCGCTTCGACGGCGCGAGATCCGGCATGATATCCGTAAGCGGTCACGACACAACTCCGGATAATTTGGTCCAGAGGATGTGCCAGGACCGGGACGCCTGGGACGCGGTATGCGTAGCAGCCTTCCAGATCGTCCTCGATGTCCAACAAAAATGGCGAAACGACCAAAGGCAGGTCGCAGGGACCACCTAACTACTAAAGCCCTGAGTAGTTAGACATAGTGGGTGCTTAACAAGCACAATAGCCCCCTCCCCGAAGTAATACCGAAAGGTGGTCCCGGGAAGGGTCTAGGGCTTAAGGCACGGGTGGGTTTTTAGTGGGTAAGGGAGTTGGCACCCTCATCCCCACACCCTGAGTTCTTCAGGTGTCTGGTTGCAGATGTTCCATCCCGTTTGAAAAAAAAAGACATGTGCTCAGTTCGTCGAGTTGAGTCGAATGGTTTTTGACACTCGGTCCTCTGGGCCTCGGATAAAAAGTCGAGTATTCAAGCGATCTTAATACTCTTCTTTTGGTGTAAGAAGGGTAAAAAGGGGTTATGTAAGCATTTCGGTGATGGAAATCAGTACAAATGTTGCTTACAATGTAGAGACATTTGTTCAATGTACGAAAACTATGTCTACAAAACGAATGCAAGCAAATTTACGAAATAAATATTTTTAGTGCAAACAGTAATGCTTCGATCACGCTCAAATTTCTAACAGATATCAGTTAAAGAAGTACCAACTTTAAAAAAAATAATACAAGGTACAGCCCCATTGGGTTGTTCGAAATGATAACACAGGACTACGGTACTAAACCTAAGTCATATAGATGTTACAATGCAATGTTCTTTGAATTAACCCTTCCAGGCCTAATTTACTCGAACAATTTGGTGATTGATTTGGTTCCTCAATATCATATAAAGGATTGAAAAAAGTAGCAAATATTTTTTTGAGAAGTGCTGGGTCGTCCAAACTGGCTTAGAGTTCCGAACTTTAGATATACTGTTGTAACAGTAGCTTTATCCGCTATACAATGTCATGATATGTATTCAAACATATTCAATGAATGTCCTGGAAGACCAACTGACATTATGAGATGATAATGGGATATTCTATGCCAAACCAACTAACTTAACTTTTTTTAGCCCATCAAGCTATTATTTTAATTGTAGACCTTAAGTTATGTAGGACAGTTTGAATGACCTGGAACTAACAAGGTTATCCTATGATGTCTGTGGACGTTTCAGAATATTCATTGAATATGTTTGAATATTTATCGTAGCTTTGTATAGCCCAAATGGCTACGGTTACTACCGTATATCTTAAGTTCTGAACTCAAAGTCAGTTTTTATTAACCTGCACATCCAGAGATAATCTGTTAATGACTGGTGAGTTTACAGAAGCTTCACTGAATGTGTTTGAATGCATACCTTTCATAGATTATAAAGCTAACCTTACGAATCCGAAATTCCGAACTCAAGGGCAGTTTTAATGACATTATACATCCCAAGATATCTCATTAAATCGGTTGACCTTCCAAAAAACTCACTTAATTTGGTCAAATACATATTGTTATTTTGTTTAGTCCAAAAAGCTGTAGATTTTAAGCTAAAATTCAAAACTTAAAATCAACAACTGTAGATTTTAAGTTTTGAGTTCCTGTAAAGTTTGAATAACCTAGAACATCCGAAGATTATCTCATAATGTCTGTTGTTCTTCCAAAGTATTCAATGAATATGTTTCAATACGCATCGTAGCTTTGCACAGGCCAGAAGCTTTTGTTACAACTGTAGGTTCAATGTTCTGATCTCAAGGATAGTTCGGATGACCTAGAATGTGTCATATTGCAGTATATTTTTTTGACTTCAAGAATGTTAATTGAATATGTTTGAATATTTATTGTAACTCTGTATTGACTAAAATGTACTATTACAACTGTAAATCTTATGTTCTGAACGCCAAGACGGTTTAGATGAACTAGACCATCCCAAGATTATCTTCTTGTGTATTTTTACGTTCGAGAATATTCACTGAATATACTTGAATTGGTGACGTTACTTTTTAAAGCCCAAAAAGCTACTGTTACTACCGTAGATTCCAAGTTCTGAACTTCAGGACGGTTTGGATTACCTAGAGGATCTTGAAGTTATAAAATAATGACTGTTGTGACAGATTCATTGAATATATTTGAATACATATGGTCACCATATATAGCTAAAAAAAACAACTGTTTCAACTGCAGATCTAATGTTTCGAACTTAAAGAAAGTTTGGAGTACCTATAATATCCCAAGATTGTCGCATTATGTATGTTGGCCTTCCACACTATTCAATCAATATTGTTAAACACATAATGTCCCTTTGCATACTCCAAACACCTACTGTTACGACTGTAAATATTATGCTCTCAACTAAAGGATAGTTTGGCTTGACCTAGAACATCATAAAGTTATCAAATAATGACTGTTGAGCTTCCAAAAGGTTTATTCAATATGTTTGAATACTCAATATCGTAACCATATATAGACCTAAAAACTACTGTTACAGCTGTAGATCTGAAGGTTTTGATCTCAAGTACATTTTGGATGACCTAGAATCTCCCAGATAGATTTAAAAATATTTAACGTTTATCATTGAGAATTCAATAATAACGAGAATTTAATATGCATATGTACAATATTCTAAAACAGCACTGTACACTATTAATAAGGCATTTATTAGTTTTCTTTCTGAACTTCTTCATTTTCAGGATGGTATAGGTCGTTAATTAAGACTTAAACTCGTATGTTTTGTTATATTTTCCAGATCGAAAAAGTGATGGAGCACAAATTAGCCGTAGAAAATGTACACTTTTTTTCCGGTCAGTGTGATTTTATACAGCCATTATCCTTTTGGGGTCAAAGATGACCCCTTAGGCCAAAATGAGTTAATATACTTTTTAAGGCAAGGAATCACATATATGAATATTTTAATAGTTTGTGGCCTTAAATCAATAATGTTCTGTATTGAATATAATGCGTAGAAATATAGACTGTTCCAAAAATATAAGCACACTTTCAAAATAACAAAACAGTCATGTTTTTTTAAATAAGTTTATTTGGCAAATCATATTTGTATGTGTGTTTTGTATGATATTTTACTCTAGTTTAATCAAAATATTTAATCAAAGCCAAGACTCCTAACTTTTCCTCAAACATGACCCATTAGCTTCTGCACAGTGGTATTTCCCACCATTTTGACCACTTTTGGCCAATCTTTTTCAAATTTTTGGATGTCGTCTGCTGGTTTTATGAACTTTCGAAGCTTTTATTTGGTCAAAGCTCAAACAGTCTCGATTGGCCATGCCTCCGGGCAGTTCTGCGGATTCATGTCTTTCGGCACAAAACATACATTTTGACTTTTGTACCATTCTAAAGTGTCCTTTGCGTAATGACATTACGCCAAATCAGGCCAAAACAACTTGACTTTCGTGCTGCCTGATCATCGGCAATAATCGCTTCTGGAGTCATTCCTTAACGTATTTCTGAGTGTTTATCGTCTTCGTTGTGATGTACGGACTAGATGTTTTACCACACTCGCATATTGCCTGCCAAAGCATAACCTTCAAACCTTCCCCTCCCTTCAAAACTTTCCCCCCCCTTCTCCCCTTCTCACCATTTCCCCCAAAAACACACCCCCCCTTCCGCGCCCTTTTTTTCCTTTTTTTTTTTTCTTTTCCGGTTTTTTTACCCAATCTTTTTTTGCCCCCCATACTTACTCAACGACACAGTCCGCATCGAGCTCTCATGCCGTGCGGTTCTATTTTCTTTTGCTGAAGGAAGTATTTTTGCTACCTAAAGCTATAACAAAATCAAACAGCACTTTTCAGTGCTTAACATTACCTGCACAATTTTTATTTTTTACCCTTATTCCTTTTCGATCCTTGTCTGGACCCTACGCGAGGTAATCCGACTTGGATATCGATTTGGAAAATTCCTCTTTGACCCTTCGGATTCTTGTAGAATCTGCTTGGAAGTTGTTTAGGAGAAAACGTATAAATTCTAATCATTTTGGAGAAAATGGCGCCTAAACGCAAAAGAAAGGGACAATCTCTGGATTCCCCTTCTAACAATATTGATTTGAGCAATCAATTCGATATTCTGACTGATGATGAGAATGATCCATCAGTCAGGCAAAAATCTTCGAAGCATTCCCGAATTAATGCAGGGAAAGAAAAGGTTCCACCTATTGTGGTAACAACATCTGATTTTCATGGGCTCCGTAAGGAACTCACGAATTTCATAAAAGATTCGAAATTTTCCTTTCAAATTGGTCGTCGGGGTGAATGCCGTGTATTGGCTGAAACCTTGATCGGATTTAAACTTCTCGTGGAGTATCTTGCTCAAAGAGGCATCAAATTCTTTACACATGACACCAAAACTGAACGTCTGTTCAAGGTGGTCTTAAAAGGTCTAGCCAGTGGTGAATCCCTGGATGAGATCAATCAAGAAATTATTAAATTGCTTGGAGTTACACCAGTTCAAGTGATAAAGATGAAAAAGAAATCCCAACCTGGCGATTCTCGCAATGGGATTTCTAACGATTTTTATTTAGTTCATTTTAAATCAAATGAACTGAATAACCTCAAGGCATTGGAAAAAGCCAGCCTTATGCTCCATGTCAGAGTGAAGTGGGAACACTTCAGGAAGACTGGAGGAAATTCTCAACACCTCACCCAGTGCCGTAAATGCCAGGGATGGGGTCACGGGACGAAAAATTGTCACATGGATGCCAAATGCATGCATTGTGGCGATTCCTCTCACGCCAAGGACAACTGTCCTGTGAAGGATCCCAAAAATTTTAAATGTGCGAATTGTGGTGGAAACCACAAATCCAATTTTTGGGAATGCAAGACTCGCAAAGCGATCTTGAATTCTCGTGCTAAGCATCAGGTAGGGACCGCTTCACGTTCCCGACCAGGTAATTATTCCTCGGCTGTTAACAACGGTCATCGAGGAGGAAATCCAACATTCGTACCGGAAGGTACGATCAATGCCCAACCGTCAAATTTTCCACTGCTATCTGCTGTTAACAATGGTCAGCGAAGTACAAATGTACCCGTAAGTACAAACAGACCACAAGTTTTCAATGCTCAATTCTTACCTGCTGGTAGCAATGTACAGCAAGGTAATGGAGCTTCCTACGCTGCCGTTACAGCCGGTAGAAACCAAAATTCTACCAGAAATGTTGAAGATTTTGACTTAGGTAGCATAACCGCTCCAAAAATGGATTTTTTACAGAAATCATTAATCGATATGATTAATGGAATGTTAAATACAAACTCCATGTTTGATGCAATTCAAACTGGTATAAAATTTGCAAACAATATTGTCATGACCCTGAAATTCAGCAATGGGTATTAAGACACTGAATATTTTAAATTGGAATGCTCGATCTCTTAAAAATAATGAAGACGAGCTGTTTAACTTTTTACGAGTTCATAACGTGCATATTGCCGTTGTAACTGAAACTTTTCTTAAACCAGGTGATAAAATAAAAAGGGATCCTAATTATTTCGTACACCGCAATGATCGTCTTGAAAGTCCAGGTGGTGGCGTTGCCATAATTGTTCATAGGCGTATCAAACATCAAATTCTTTCTTCATTTGATACCAAAGTTTTTGAAACTTTGGGGGTTTCTGTTGAAACAAAATTTGGTCAACTTACACTATTAGCTGCCTATTTACCATTCCAATGCGTAGGTCAGCAAAAGAATCTTCTCAAGGGTGACCTACAGAAGCTTACCCGTAATAGGTCAAAATTCTTCATTATTGGTGATTTTAATGCAAAACACCGATCGTGGAATAATGCTCAAAGTAATTCCAATGGTAATATACTATTTGATAACTGTTCTGCGGGTTATTACACTATCCAATACCCAAACAGCCCAACTTGCTTTTCTTCTGCCAGAAATCCCTCAACTATTGATTTGGTCTTAACTGATTCATGTCAACTTTGTAGCCAATTGGTTACCCATGCTGACTTCGGTTCGGATCACCTTCCAGTAACTTTTGAAATATCTCAAGAAATAATTTCTAATCCCAACAGTTCTACTTTCAATTATCATAGAGCTGATTGGAACCAATATCAAACATTCATGGAATATAACTTTGATCCTAATATTCCTTTGGAAACTAAAAATGATATCGATAATGCTCTTGACTCTCTGACTACTTCTATAGTTGAAGCAAGAGCTGCCTCAGTTCCAAAATGCGAGGTAAAGTTCAATACAATTATAATAGACGACGATCTTCAGCTTTTGATCCGTCTGAAAAATATCCGTAGAAGACAATATCAAAGAACACGCGATCCCGCCATGAAAGTTATCTGGCGAGATTTGCAAAAACAAATTAAAAAACGTTTCTCTGCCCTGAGGAACAAACAATTTGAAAATAATGTGTCAAAATTAGAGCCGAGTTCCAAACCTTTTTGGAAACTCTCCAAAATTTTAAAGAAACCTCAAAAGCCTATTCCAGCGCTCAAAGAAGGTGATAAAATATTGCTAACAAATGTGGAAAAAGCTCAAAAACTTGCTGAGCAGTTTGAGAGTTCCCATAATTTCAGTTTGGGTCTTACTAGTCCTATTGAGAATCAGGTTTCTCTTGATTATCTGAATATTTCCTCAAGGGAAAATATTTTTGATGAATCCTGGGGTACTGATTTGGATGAAGTAAAAACTATAACTAAAAAGTTAAAAAATATGAAGGCTCCAGGTGATGATGGAATTTTCTATATACTCATCAAAAAACTCCCAGTGAGTACCTTGTCTTTCATGGTAAAATTATTTAATAAATGTTTTCATTTGTCATACTTTCCTGGCAAATGGAAAAATGCCAAAGTTGTTCCAATTTTGAAGCCCGAGAAAAATCCAGCTGAAGCTTCTAGCTACAGACCAATAAGTTTACTTCCTTCAATCAGTAAACTTTTTGAAAAGCTAATTTTGAATAGAATGATGCTTCACATCAATACAAACTCAATTTTTGCAGATGAGCAATTTGGATTTCGCCATGGCCATTCAACTACTCATCAACTTTTGAGAGTTACTAATTTAATTCGTTCAAACAAATCTGAAGGCTGCTCAACTGGAGTTGCTCTTCTAGACATAGAAAAAGCATTCGACAGTGTTTGGCATGAAGGTTTGATTGCTAAATTGAAAAACTTTAATTTTCCGCTCTATATTATAAAATTAATTCAAAATTATTTAACTGACAGAACTCTACAGGTAAATTATCAGAATTCCAAATCTGATCGACTACCTGTTAGAGCTGGAGTTCCTCAGGGTAGCATTCTTGGGCCGATACTATATAACATTTTTACTTCCGACCTCCCTGATTTGCCTCAGGGTTGTCAGAAATCCTTGTTTGCTGATGACACAGGCATCTCCGCTAAAGGAAGAAGTCTTCGTGTCATTTGCAGGAGACTGCAGAAAAGTTTGGACATTTTCTCTTCTTATTTACAGAAATGGAAGATTTCTCCCAACGCTTCCAAAACTCAACTAATAATATTCCCACATAAACCTAGAGCTTCTTTTTTGAAACCTAGTAGTAGTCACATCGTTACTATGAGCGGTGTTCCAATTTCCTGGTCAAGCGAAGTGAAATACCTTGGTCTATTACTTGATCAAAAATTAAATTTTAAAAATCACATTGAAGGCATTCAAGCCAAATGTAATAAATATATAAAATGTTTATATCCTCTTATAAACAGAAAATCCAAACTTTGTTTGAAGAACAAACTTCTAATATTCAAACAAATTTTTAGACCGGCCATGCTTTATGCTGTGCCAATATGGTCTAGTTGTTGTGCTACTAGGAAAAAATCACTTCAAAGGATTCAGAACAAAGTTCTGAAAATGATTTTGAAGCTGCCACCCTGGTTCAGTACTATTGAATTACATAGAATTTCGAATGTTGAGACTTTAGAACAAATGTCCAACAAAATAATTAATAATTTCAGACAAAAATCGTTGCAATCTTCTATTGCAATGATTAATTCCCTTTATGCTTAGTTAAGATTAATGTTAGTTTGTTTTTAGTTTTAAGATTATTATTGTTATACTGACACGCAGGAATAAAAACCTGTTTAAAATACTGAACTGCTAAGGCATGAACAATGTAAACAAAATTAGATACATATTTTACCAATTAAGGTTGATACGTTACGGTAGTAGCTGGAGCACCTAGATTAACATGAAATGTAAATATGAATAAATTTGGAACAAATAAAGAGTTAAAAAAAAAAAAAAAAAAACAACACAACCCGACGCCTTTTTTTTTTTCACCACCCCCCCACCGCAACCCGAGGTTTTTCTTTTCGCCCCATCCTTTTTTTATTAACCCCCCACCAACACCACCGCCCCCCCCCTCTCCCCCCCCCCCACCCACACACGCTCCCCTTTATTTACAAATACCAAATTTTACCCCTCCCCCGCTTCCACCCCCCTCCTTCTAATTTTCTCAAGAGGTCCGCTCACACTGCACCATTTTTGCACGATACTTTTTCGTTGTTCCGGAGTAAAACCGCGCATTTTGATAGGTAACACAAAACTGAGCACTTTTTTGATGCTATGTCATTCAGAAATGTGCAAACAAAAGGACGTAGCCAAAACATGTTGAAATATTTCATTATTTTCAAAATGACCGTTAAAATAAAGTGTGCTTATACTTTCTGGAACAGTCGTTACTTCCGATCGATAGGTGTAAAATTTTTGGAAATATTTTGAGAAATGACTAAGATATTAATGCTCAAAACCTGACCACTTTTTGTGACGGTCGAATGCATTTTTTTTTGAATTGTACCCCAGTATTGGAAACAAAGACGTACTCCTACGTCAAAATAACCGGTTTATTCGAAAGTGGTTCTTTTACATTACAAATTCCTGGTACTTTTTGATCACAGTCATATTCACACACTGAATTTTTTTTTTGAGATACAGAAAAGCAATAACGTTTGAGGATTTTCTATGTCTCTTCACAATAATATTGAAACAAATGAAGTATCTTCAGATTTAAAGCAGAATCATCAATCAGAATATTTAAAAATTAAACCTCTGAAATATTAACTGTGAAATCAGAAGTCATAAATTAGGTTTGTACAGAATTTCATCTAGGGTAGATTAACTTTGAATAAATGTCGTCTTCAAACATAGCGTGATCTCCCAAAGCCTCTCAAAGCAACAGAAACAGCTTTCAAGAAAGCTCACAATTCAAAGAGATGTTTTTCAATTTTAGGACACCTCATGAATATGTTACCGATGGATCGTTTTTCTTTGGCCTTGATCCCTACTGTGAGCAATTGCTCTCTTGATTAAGAAACAATATCAGATATCTGTAATGAAAACAAATTGAATTTATTCGATTTCGCAAAACTATGATGAGACTCTATGAACTCTAACATGTTTTTTATTACAGGGGAGAGATGGATGTTATTTTGGCATTTGAATCCAATGAATTGGCCAATCGATGAAAATATCACGTCGTACTGTTCTTTGTTCAATGCCCCTATGTATTCGAATTGACGTGAAAAATTGAGCCTTTGCTTACAATTCGAGGGCCTTATTTCTTTATCATTGTTTTTTTCTTGAAATCAACAATATCCATTACATAATATGAAGTGGGGTGGCAGAAATAGTCTGGTTTTCGCCTGATGATAGATAATTACCATGCATACAGGGGATAGACAAAATGATCGGGACAGACAAATGTTTGATCAACTTTGCAGTGCTCTAACTTCATGAAATATTATCCGATTTCAATTGTCCAAGAAGCATTCGACGGGGAATTCAATGTTACTTTATGTCTCGGTAACAAAATTGGCCATGGTCATCGGATACCGGAGTTGTTCCGGGTTTCCGGAGGGGCTATTTTACATGTTGATTTTGCGATGAATTTTCGTACAAGATGACGTTGTCAAACTTTTTTTTTCAGTAAACACACGAAAAAACGAAACATTTCCCAAGCGAATGAAAGGTCGATCACAGGAATCGGCCTTAAATTGACCGAGATATGGCCATTTCCGTGAAACAGGTTCTGATGAAGGGTCCTGGATGCGGTTAATTCTTTATTTTACTCAAAATATGCTATGTCACAGCTTTTTTTCTTGTAGCAGGGGCCAATAACGATTTTACTCCAAAATGTGAACTATAAGATTCACTAGCTAGCCTGAACCAGCTTCCTGGTAGCTTCAAGGATCAATTTATTTAGCTTTGGTTCGGATATGCAAGAAATAATTTGATGAAGTATAGGGAAGAGTGGGTTTTATTAGTAGCGAGTGGGTCCTCCGTCCGCATCAAGAACGGCTTCAATACGCCTTGAGATGGAGCTGTAGCGGTTTTGGATCACGTCTACAGGTATTTTATACCACTCGTCGATCAAAGTTTTCTCCAGTTCCTTCAAAGACGAAGGTGGTGGGAAAACATTTCGCACCCTTGCTTCCAATGTTGACCACAATGGTTCAATAATATTAATGTCCGGTGACTGAGCAGGCCACTCAAGGTGATCGAAATCACTTGCGTGATCCTCATACCACTTCTTGATGGACTTTGCTGTGTGGATGGGAGCGTTGTCATCCTGGAAGACGCCGTTCCCTTCTGGGAAAATGGATCGCATCATGGGAAGCACCTAGTTGAAATATAAAAATAATAACTCTTTGTAGTGTACATATGTCACCAACAGATGAAAAACCTGCTCATCCAATATAGTCCTGTAGTGGTCAGCCTTCATTTTGCCTTTTACAGCGACAATTGGACCAACCCCA
Organism: Aedes koreicus; assembly: GCA_024533555.2. Taxonomy (NCBI): domain Eukaryota; kingdom Metazoa; phylum Arthropoda; class Insecta; order Diptera; family Culicidae; genus Aedes; species Aedes koreicus. The sequence goes on along the minus strand of JAHHFK020004063.1, from coordinate 32,271 downwards.
TTCCAGGAAATCGCGCCCCAGACCATTACCGATCCCCCACCATGCTTCACAGTGGGAAGCAGGCAATCTTTGTCGTACTCTTCTCCAGGAGAACGCCACACGTACACCCGCCCGGTTGTTGGGAAGAACGTGAAAGAGGATTCATCTGAATAGACTACATTCCTCCACTGGGCTTCTGTCCAAGCGGCATAGAGCATACACCAGCGCTTCCTCTTCGCTGCATTCGCTGGCTTTATAAGTGGCTTGGCAATTGCTGCCCGCCCACGCAGGTTCATCCTGTGCAGCTCCCTCCGGACAGTCCTTGTTGATACAGGTTCTTCAATTGAGTCGTTCAAGGCTGCTGTTGCTTTAAAAGCCGAAATCCTTCTATCCGCCTTAACAATCCGTTTCAACGCCCGTTGCTGTCGACTACCAAGCTTTCGTCTCCGTCCAGTACTTTTACCGGGTGAAATTTTCCGGCCTCATACTCCGCCATGATTCGACAAACGGTGGTTTTCGAAACGCCGACTATTTTGCACGTTTCGGCAATCGAAGCTCCTGCCTCTCGCGCACCAACGATCCGGCCACGTTGAAACTCGGTAAGAATCGTAGCCATCGTGAACTGTGTTATTTCGAAAACTCGCGTAAAATATGAGCAAAAAAATACGTGTAAAAAGGATTTGGTGTAGAACATTGCATCATGACATCATTTGACAGTTCAGGTAGCTTGTTTACATGTTTTGGAGTAAAATTTTAATTGGCCCCTACTATAGGTTCCCCCGGGGTCGTTCTAGCGGTCCAGGGAGTGGCCAATGTAGCCAATAGCCTTCTCAAGTGTATAAAAATCCGACTTATGAAAAATCATGAAGATAGAGCTGCTGCACGGCATGCTTTCGAGTAAAATCGTAATTGGCCCCTACTACAGGTTCCCCCGGGGTCGTTCCGGTGGTTCCGGGAGGGGCCAATATTGCCAAAGATCCACTTTTCGTTTATAATAAGCTTTGTGGTAAAAAACAAGAAAAAAAAAACAAGAAAAAAAGCTGTGACATAGCATGTTTTGAGTAAAATAAAGAACTGACCGCATCCAGGACCCTTCATCAGAACCTGTTTCACGGAAATGGCCATATCTCGGTCAATTTAAGGCCGATTCCTGTGATCGACCTTTCATTCGCTTGGGAAATGTTTCGTTTTTTCGTGTGTTTACTGAAAAAAAAAGTTTGACAACGTCATCTTGTACGAAAATTCATCGCAAAGTCAACATGTAAAATAGCCCCTCCGGAAACCCGGAACAACTCCGTTATCCGGTGACCATGGCCAATTTTGTTACCGAGACATAAAGTAACATTGAATTCCCCGTCGAATGCTTCTTGGACAATTGAAATCGGATAATATTTCATGAAGTTAGAGCACTGCAAAGTTGATCAAACATTTGTCTGTCCCGATCATTTTGTCTATCCCCTGATCCCAATCATCAAATTGGGGTTAGTCTTGTTACAAATATATTGATGATTAAACACCAATCATGCTTGTTTTCTGCTGCGTATTTATTAAGCAGAGATTGGCATTTTTATGAAACGCCTTTGTTCACTATTTCGTTCATCATTCCCTCAATTCAGTGCATACGTTTCCCACCTGTGTACTCTCTCCTCTTCTCGACGTTTGGCTTTAGTTCCACCCAACAGGGTACAAAGACGAGATGTCACGTAAACCTGGAAGTAGGCCGATGCAATCCGAGTGACACATCTTTGAAGATCTTTCGCCAGTAACACGATAATCGCCCGTATCAAATGCGCCAAGATTTACAACGCCTTATGATACCATCATATGCAAGTCGGCGTTCGCACGAAGCAAAACCATGTGTACAAAACAAAAGGTTCGCTTGCTCCGTCATCCCGATGCACATCGTTGTCGGCTGTATGTTGGTTTTCTCCAACTCTTATTGATTTAGTCACGCACTCCAGAACCATGTCCCACCATCATCGGATAGCGTTCTGTGTAAAACGCATTCAGCTTGAACGATCGTCTTCTTCTGAGTGATACGTGTTGGCCATGCTGCTCTCGTTGAGCTCCTTTTCTTCTTCATCGTTATTATGCTCAACAACATAAAGCAATTCGATCGTGATGCGCTCAAAGAAAAGGCTGCGGGTTGTCGGTTCGATTCGTCACGAATCACTGACTTGACTGAAAACGAAACAACCAAAATAAAAAAAAAATGAAATAAACGACAACAATCAAGTTTCAAGCTTGATGAGACCAAGATTACATCCCGAGAGATGATGGGAATTCAAGACGGGTCCTCTTGAGCAATGGAATAGGGAAGATGTCCCCCATAAATCTTGGCATGTGATGGAAGAATGCTTCTAAGAGAAAGACGATCCAGAATCCTTCTCATGTGCAGATAGTCGTCTATAGCAAAGGAAAGTGGAGGGAGATTAGTTGAATCCCCTGTGCACCGGATCCCTGGAGCATCGTCGGACGGATATAAGATTGAATTTAAATTTAGATTACTGGGTTGTAAAAATTAAATTGCCTGATATCCTGCCGGAAGGACTGCTTGCAGATGAGGAGGGGAAAAGAAAGCATCCAGGAAAAAACCATAACTGTACTCTAACAGGATGGACGGGATAAGAGAAGCTCATTTACGACCACTACAGCTCCTGGGATTTTCTCCAGTCTTCTGGGGATGGTCATTTTTGCGGTCCTCATTTCCATAGAGTTTCATGTTGTTTTGGTAATCTCATAAATATTCAGGAGCACGTCTTGCAACATCTGCATATCAGTTCACCTTACCGGATTGCACCAATCAACTGAAATCGAAACCGGACCATCCCCATCGCTCTTCTCCAAAGACCCCCGTTGTATACAAATTATGAAGCTGATAGGCGCAGTGCTCTCTCGTCCCTGAAATTTATGGACCGGGGCCTGTTTTGTGCTGCTAGTGCTACCGCTGCTACCGAGACACACAATCCTCGGTCTTCTTTCGTCGTCTTTGGACACTCGCGTGATTAGATATTCAGATCACTTCAACACCAGTTTATGATTGAGTGCCGGGGGAATCAAATTTAATGATTAAATTTGATACTTTATGGCCGCTATAATGGCATTGTGAAATTTCAACCTCTCACCCTCCCGACCGATTCTCCGATGCACGCCCGCAGGGGACTTGAACTTTCCGTAACAAAAGGTTTTATTGTTCATATTTCTCCTACCTTGGATGTATCAGTAAAAAGCTTTCTAATCATCTCGACTCGAGCAGAGCTTCTCTGTTGATGCCCCTGCTGCTGCTGCTGCTGCCAATCATTGTTGATACGTGCTCTCGCCCCAGTGCAGGCCGAGGCTTTGAATATCAAATGTTTGCAGGAGAAACAAGCCGTTTAGTTATAACTCCGCTTGTTCGCTGCTCTGGTTTATTAATTCCCCCCGAGTTACTGCTGCGAATGCTGGAGACCCAATATCAACCAGATTCATGGGTATAATGTGCATACATGTGTGATGTTCGGCTTATAACAGTTGTAAAACGCTTAAATTAAGCTACTTGGCTTACACACTCGACGGGTACGGCGACTAACGACGACGACGACGACGACGACGACGATTATTGCCGCACTGCTGGCAGGACCGGTTTGAGACTTTGTGGTGTAGCTTTCGGGGAAGGCGAAGAGGAAGAGCTGCAAAAAAGAGGTTTTTGTTCGGCCTGACTGAGCTTGGACTGGCCTCTCGATCTCTTCGAGTTGTTTGGGCACGAACGGGGACAAACAAATCGTTTATTTTGGATAATGTGTGCTTTCTTCGCCTTCTGCCTGCGATGGGGAAGAGGAAAAGCAGTTTGGAGATTGCGTATAAATCAAACCCCGCACGACTGAAGTCTTGTCAAAATTTCCATCAGTTGATTTAATGATTTTTTTTTCATACGTATTATAACATTCATCTCTTTCATATAAACACGTTACAAAATAACACCCATAGAATGTACATAGGAATGATGCAAATTTTCACCCAATGCTAAAACGATTCAAATCGCATCTTGTTAGCGAACCTTAAACTTGAACTAAGTAAAGGTTGAACTCGAAGTATTCGGGCTTGTGCTTAGTCATTTCGACTAAGTTGAATTATGTTACCGATAACTTGTTTCAGAAGCTGAATTTTAGAATACGGCTTGTTATGAGAGCGTAGATCTTGACTCATTATTCAACTTCTTTTAACTGTGCATTGCCCTTACTGTAATATTGAAAGTATTATAATAACGGTATTATTCAAATGATATGCATTGGTGAATTTCATTTGAATATTTCGATATTCCGTTCTCATGAATTGTTTATTTAAGTGATAACAATACAGTGAGAGGCTAATTCATGTAAATGGTCAAGTTTAATAATTTAGTCACACACGATATTTTCTAAATCAGCTTCTAGAGTGAGTTATTCACAAATTAATCGTATTGCGTCGAAATTACTATTATGAGCACTATTTTTCTGCCCATGGCGGCCTTTTTCAGATTTTTTTTTTACTGAAGCTTTAAGCTTGCTGAAAAGAATAACAGTAAGCTTTGTTTGACAGGAAAAGTTATTTATTTTCAACATCATGGCTTCGCCGGACCAATTGCAATGTTGAATCCCCATGGATTGAAAATCCCGGTCTATCCACTTGAGAGTTAGCAAAACTTAATTTTTTTTAAATCCACGGTGTGTAACGGTTTTTTCGTTTCACGGAAGTGGCAAAACCAGCGGATCCCAAACTCACATCAGTTAAATTGAATGTAAACAATAGGATGCAGCCAAAAGTTGGTTGAATACTGCACGCATTTTGAATTGATGGTTAATCATAAGTGTATTTATAATTATCGGAACAGTCCATAGGAAGGTCGCCAAAAAGTATTTGGTTTGGCATATTCAGCATTTCAGCACATTCAGTTTTGGTCGAAAATCCAAAAGTTTTGTCTCTATCAACAAGGATGTGTACGAGAAAAGAAAAGTCTGCTACCGTTTATAAGAATCCACGACTTCCCAGCTCTGTTTTGGCTTGATTTAGCCTTTTGTCACAATGTATCCATCCTAGAATGGTATAAGGCATTTCGTATAGGTCAAATTCGTGCCAAAAAGAGGCAATCCGCCTAACTGTCTGGAATTTCACCCGATTGAAAAATACTGGGCTCTGGTTAGGCGGAAACTCTTTGAAACAAAGATGAAAGCAGATGGGATTGACGATTTCAAGAGAAGATGGAAAACCACCAACGCTAGCGTATCTGAGAATACTAAAAGAAATTTGATGGCGAGTGTGCCATGGAAAGTTCTATTTGGAACCGTTGCGCAGCCAACTTATCTTCGGGAACATTTGCAGGCTTCGCTGCCTATGTGTGAGTATGTTACAACAGAAACGTTTTTTCATCGGAAATGATAATATCACAATCAGCGTGCCACTGCAGCAACTCCTTACTTCGAATCACTCGAGCCTTCTTTGTTTTGCCTGTTAATCCGTGAATTCACTGGTGTTTATACGCTTTGAGTTTTAAATCGTTAGTGATGAGATTCTGGGTCGACGCATAGATAGTATTGAGATCCTTAGCCATTGTTCGCTCTGATTGTGTCGGATTCTGGCCTATTCACTCTTTTACGCGTTTCACCATCATTTTGGTCCTAATCGTTGGATGAGATCCATGGTTCTTTGCAATGGTATTATGTCCGCCTGGACAAAGTATGCTCCATTAGTCTCCTCCACGTTACTCGGTCCATTGCCACCAGGGTGCCAATGGTATGTATAGGAAAAATTTGGCCATCTTGTTTCAAAAAAGGAGTGTGCTCAAAAATTTTGTTTCCTCGAAAAAAGTCGACCTTCTGGGACAATTTTCAAGTTAGGTGAGTGAATTGAATTTGCCATTAAGGATTTGAATTCGATTGCTGAGATATTCATGGTAATAGTATTGAAACACATCTTTGGAAACTGCTAGCATATCAAATGTGATATTTTATTAAGGTTGTTCACTTATTATACATTGGGGAGGTGCATAAGGCAAGCCTTATAACTGTTATGTGAGGTTTTTTAATGGCATGTATTGATCAACCAGATATGAACGTTAACATTTTTTATGAATGAAAATGTGATTTGATTTGTTTGAATGTAGTTTGTTAGATCACCCTTGCTTGCAAGGTCCTACTCAATTTGATACTGCCACCTCGAGCGTTGAACACCCCTGCGTCTAGTCCCAGCCAGTTTTGAGGCGAACACCTGTTTTGTTTTGGTCGTTTTGGTCATACGGGAAATACAAAATCCTCTGCAACTACGGGATCGACTGTCGAACATTAAAATTTATGCGATTGATACGAATATTTTGGCACTTCAATGTTAAAACTAATTAGATGAATTTGATTAACGGTGATCTCGTGTGTAATAATGTTCTGTGATGTTGTTCAACTAGCAATTATTGAGAAATTGTGTGGAGTTACGCGTGCAGTGTTCAGCTGGTGGCGAAGGGTATTGCTCGTTGCTTGTTGCCTGATCGGGCTTTTTTGGATCGGATACGGGACTGAATAGAATACAGCTAAGCACTTTTTATATTATTGATACCATAATAGATTTAGCTCCCGTAGCGGATGGTGTGCAGTGGCGAAAATTACTTTATTCGCAAAAACATGTTTGGACAAGTTTTCACATACATGAATTCACGTTCAGGTTGAAGAGCCAGCATCAATGGTAGTCGTCGTCGGGTGCTCGGGGGTGGTTTTTTTCCTCAGTTTATAGCAAAGTATGTATGACCTTAGCATTACAGTATACATTCATTGACTACTGGGTGAGCTGTATAGCGGTATATAGCTGCATCTTATTATTATTAATTGCCTATCATGGTTGTTTTCATTTGGAAAATAATAATAATGGTATTAATGAAATTATATCTGCGTCAAGGTTACAAGGAAGGTGATTCCAGGTTTTATAGATATTGTTTTGCATTGTATCATAAGGTATTTTTCTATTAATTTACATCAGTGGATATCATTTTATTTTTTTATATGATTAAATACTGTTGAGTTCTACTACGTTTGAATTGTATTAGATTAGACTAGATCAGTGACCAAGCCGTGGATGTCCTCATTTATACCTATGATATCCATTAGAAATGAGTATAGTGGTGCAAGGAATCGGATTAGCACATCGACTCTTTAGATATACTATTCTTTATATATAATTTTAGGCCATCCATGGAGTTTCCAAGATTTGTAAAATAATTTTCATTTTTTTCTCGTGGCTATGATATATTGTCTAAACTTTTAGGTTTATAATAGATACGCAAATCCTTCTACAATTGCAGCAGGACAACAATCTGAGGACATGTGTAATTGTTATTATCATTTTCCCTTATAATATCCCTTCCCTATACTTTATATACTATTCTGTATGACATTACATATTGAGGTGGGTGTTGGTCAAATTTGGATTATTCAGATATAATCCTAAATAGGTTATAGAGTACTTTTCATACATCTAGTAACCTAGCGTCCGTGCTCCATCACAATATTTTCTATTGTGATGTGTCCGACTCAATGGGTAAATTGAACTGAAAGTGAGTTTGAAAGACGGGGAACTTGTAGTAGAGCACACGTACCCACTGGTTGACACTAAATATTGGCCAACGTGCTTTTGCAAATTTGTTTGAGGATTTGTTAAGTGACACGATTTTCCAAATAGAAAGTTCGGATGCCGTGCTGCATCAGTGCCCCGACTTTTTGTTCATGAATCTGGACATTTTTCAAATCACAAACTATCATGCAGTAATGAGCTTGTTAATTTATCATAATAGCATATTAGCGATAAACCTGTGAGGGTTGATTCTTTGATTTCTTTTACAACTTTTCCAAGTAGTAACATTCCGCTCACTTGCATGTTAGGCGGTGGGAATCCCAAGTAACAATTTATGTTTTATTCCAGCCGTATAGCACTCCTCCCGGCTTTGTTGATAAAACTCAAAACTTTTTTGTCTACAAACACCTCTTCTATGCTTCTATAAAGCCGAAATTTGTACAAAATGGCCCACTCTAAAGACGGTTGTGAAAACAAGTTAATAAAACCTTTAAAAGAACATTAAAATTTTGAAAATGTTCTTCTGAGAGATGTTATAACCACTTGAGAACCTTCATAAAACCTATTGGCTGCCATGAAAACCAGAATGCGGCCAAATGGCCACAGCTGTCAAACTTTACTGTGAAATCGAGGTTGTTTTTTGTTGTTCTGCTTTGTTCGATTCTCTGCTCTTCTGATTAATTTAGCAGTAAAAAAAAGGTCTAGTGTTGCGGGAAATTTTGTTTGATAGCAAAATATCCAAAACAAATTGTGTTTTCTACAGCATATTATGCTCCAAATTATATGCGCATTAATTTTATGGTGAATATTGGCGCGATAAGAGCCGAAAATTAATGCGTCTCGGAAATAAAGCAAATTTACAACAACATACATCAAATTTTAAAAAAAATACACTCGATAAATTAACCATGAATTTCCTGAAAAGTGCTTGGAATTGGATGAGAATATCTAAAAGAATGCCGAAAAAAGTCCCCGATCTACAATTTATTTGCAAACCATTGAAAATTTGAAGCATTTATTTTCCCATATTTCAATTATTTCTTATATTTCAATATGGCGATTGGAAAAAAAATCACAGTTTTGCCATAGAGCCAATTTTTCTTCGCAATGACTATTATAAAACTATTTGGTCTTATGGTGACTTCGTTCAATGCCAGTTTGCAGTTTAATGCATTTACTGGGGGCAAAATGGTTTTAAAATGCTTTTTCAACTGACTATAATAAGATAATATCAATGAGTCCTAAAACGGCATTTCAATACAGCATTTTACGAGCTCATAAAGTCGAAATAAAACCTTTGATAGGAGTTCAAGAATTTGAGCAACAAGGTTTTAAGATCGTTGTAAACAAGCTGTGTAGGTTCTCATAAAGCTGACTAAAATATGAAACCTATTGGCGCATCTTGGTGCCATAATAAAACCAAATTGATGTCAAGTGGCTTTCATAAAACTTTAATAAACTTTAATAAAGCAGGATGGTGTTAGCAATGGTACTTGGGATGTCTTTCGTAGGTAGAAAAGCCGACTAAGTTCATCAGATATAGCTCGAATGGGCTTTACCTTAAAAAAACAATATAGTATTATATCATTTATTCAATGAAATGTTCTTACTATTCTCATTCAATGCTCATTTCAGCCAATAGTGTTCAACACATAGTTATCACCAACCGTCGACAGCCCGCAACAATAACTCTTAGTATCTTTTCGTAGAAATGGCTAAGCTCTTCAAACACCCGGGGGACTACAAGAATTCTACTTATATCTTTGTTCTTAGTTTTGTTTCTTTTCAAACGACAGATAATTTATTTCTACCAAAATTTGAAGACAGTATCTAATATTTCTCTATTTCTCAAAACTTTTAAAGTAAGGCATAAAGATGAATGAATGTACCGGAATCTAGACGGAGTTGGGTACAGGCGACTCGTGAGGTAGTAAGTGCTTTCAAGAACGTCGAGCAAGACAGGTAATTGTTACCCATTGTATCTTTATTAATAAAATTTATTTTTAATAGGTTTGCGTCGGCCATCGGTTGAATCGGTTGTGTCGATACTTTGTTCCGCAATATTTTGATATCGGGCGTAGCGTTTTGTCTATTGTTTCGGTTGCCTACTGTTGCGCAAGTGATCCTGTGAGCATTAGAAGTCGTGGTTCGCCAGGTAAGATCGGTCGGTGGTAAGGCACATAATCAATTGTGATTGAAATTATTCGTTCGCCATACTCGTATTACAAATAAACCACTGTCCTATTTTGAAGGGACTCCAGCGGCATCCGGACTGTTGGTGTAGATCGGTCAAAATTGGTACTCAAGCGTTGAGATGAATTACCTTGTTTTCCGAATGTAATACCACTATCACACTCTGTGAGTGGCCCCAATAGCATCCTTACTGTTGGTTTAAATCGGTCCAAATCGGCTTTCCAGCATTATTTAAAACCACTTTGTTTTCCCAATGAAAAACCACAATCACATTTTGTGAGTGGCCCCAATAGCATCCTTACTGTTGGTTTTAATCGGTTCAAATCGGAAATCGGTACTAATTACACTTGACAGCTTATCGTTTACCAAAACGAACCCTGCTGCAACCCAATCCTGCTATTCAAAATCCCAGTGATTTATTGTGGAAGTGCAGTGGATTCCGCGGCTTCCAATAAAACGAGTACCACGTCAACATATTCCTACCCATTTCCTACTTAAACTGCATTCGGGCGAGGCCAGCGCCGTTATTGCCGTAGATTGGGATCACCAGTTTTTACGCATTGAAGATGTATGTTAGTCCCAAGCATCATCTGTTGGTTCTCTGTGTAATAAAAGCTGATCTGGCAACAACGGAGTAGTAACCTCGGGCGGTCAATCATGCTCATGCTCATGCTATTCTGTATAACATTGCATATTGATTTTACATTTTCATCATTATCATTACCATTTTTTCACTACCAGAATTTTCATTACTTATTTAAATATTATTTTATTATTCTTACCTCGGAGCGTATGGTACGGTATGATCACGCATTCTTCCTCCCCTGTAGATTCACAAAATGCGTTGTGGTTCAAATTTGTTCATTTGAATCCAACTCTCTTTACAGAATCATCTTTTGCGGTTAATGCAACGCAGTAGGCATGGCCGCTTTGACGCTTGTATCATATCTTTGATGTGCTGCAATCATCAATATTGACAAAATAAATAATTGGGCGTCATCTAACCCAATAATTTAATACGAATATTTTGGCACTTCAGCACACAGATGTTTTCGAAGCTAATGTTTGAGAAGTTTTTGAAAAAAAAATCCTATAGAGGCCTTGCTGGAAATGAGGTATTTAGCTGCTTATAATTGCAACTTTCTGTTTTTTTTTATTCTAGCATACGATGACTGGGCAAAATGTTCATGGATAAACAGTACAGCACGATGATGAAAAACCGGAAGATGTTTCAATGTATTTAAAATTATGTTATGGATGAATACAGGTTTCTATTCATTATTTAGTGTCTTTCAAAAAGCATTATTTTAGTGAGCCTCTGACGATTAGATGGCTTGAATGGAATTATCTGCTTTGAATAAACTGCAGTACTGTTGTGGAGATAATCTTGTGAAACCAGTTTAAGCAATCGGAACCGATGGTAATCATCAGAAGGCAATAGGAAATCCGAATTTGCAGCGCTCTGTGAAAAGGAATTTATGACCATGTTGTCGAAATTCAGTCCTACATTCGCGTCCTTATCGGTTCGAACAAGTGTCGGAAAGAAGTGTTATGAATGTTCACCTACGAACGCTATGATGATCTTCTCCCATAATTACCCTAAACTCAAAAGTTGCTACCTTGCAAATTGAAAGGAGTATGTCAACATTGGAAATTACTAACAACGCATTGTTCACAAAAAATACTGGGAGTAATTTACTTGCCAAGTCATTCAATGGTTGTTTTGATAGCAACATTAGTGATATCGTCATTGCGGAATAGTTCCCATTCGTCCTCCATTTCCGAACTAGAAATGTCTTGAAGGGGTTCAATTGAATCCGTGTCACGCGTATAAGGTACGATATCACAGCATTGTAGAAGTGGTGTAGCATTGAAATCAGTACAATTACCATACGACGAACTGCTGATTTCAATTTGGTTCAGCATTCAGCAATCAACTTTATACTTCTGATGTAACCTTCTGCAAATGTAAATGCTTTCTAATTATCCCAGGTGTTATCAGTTTTCATGCTATTAAAAAGTCAAATATATCGCTAAACACTTGACCGAACTCAGCTGTGTCTACGGAGCTCATGAAATCAGCTTCATGAGAGCTTAAAAAATTTAAAGCAGACACCACGCTGCCACTGATGGTTCGAACAGCCAAAATGACTTTCATTTTGCTGCTCTCAAAGTACACATGTGTGTCACTCAAATTCTTCGTTATTTTTATTCCCCGTTCATTCTGGTATTCATTCAATTTCTCTATATAATCCCATTTTACAGTCCCGTTTCCAGAAAACAGCGTTTTTTGAGAAAGCAAAGCGCTCCGCACTAGTTTAATCATGTGTACAACGTCCAGTAGTACGTACACGTAATACTCACCGTTGGGATGTGTTAAATTGGTTTTCAAATACATGGAATCGGTGCATAGGTTACAACCAAGTGCATTTGCAGTTGCAATATTGGACTTTGTGCCGTCAAAAGTGAAAGTTAAGACTTTAACTCCAACTTCTTGCTGTATAGTATGATGGAATCGGCACCTTCCATGATTCCTCTACGCCAGACACCATGAAAACCAGCACCGCTTTTGCGGGATTAAAATTGTCTGCCTGTGACGCTCAAACAGCTGAGTATGATTATTCCATGTCGCTTGTTGAAGAATTGCCATTTTATCCATTAGTACTCATCCAAGTAGTTCCTTGCCCTGTTCTAACATCTCCTGCGCCTTTAGTCGTAATGAATAAAGTGTATGATCAGTTATACCTGGCTCGCCGTTGACGTTGACATACCAGCGAGAAATTGTACGGATGTGCGGGAAAGCATTTTGGATAACTTTACGGACGTAGCTCTAAGCCCTTGGCGAGTAAACGTGAAGAGTAGTTACAAACTTTCGTAGTGATTCACTGTACGAATTTTCTCATTTCCTGGATTGCAGCTCCGAAAATAGTTCATTATCAGATTCCTATGATAGTAAAGCATGAGCAAATGAACAAACAGTTGAATGCTGAGTGACTAAATTTGGAGTCATTGAATTTGGAAAATTATTGAATTATGCTATAAAATTAGATAACAACCTCTATTAGAACCTATATTAAAAGTAATTTTGAAGTAGAACGTTACCTGCAACAGATTATTTCCAAAGTCATTAACGAGCTGCTTTGCTAGGAGGTTTGCCATTAACTGCTCCATACTTGTCAGTTTCAGCTTAAGCCTTCTGCTCTGAGCCCGTAATATTTTAATTGCGTGTTGGTTGCGTTCAAACTTGGCTTTTATTTCTGGAACAGCAGCTACTAATGGGTCATTTGTGGTATTGGTGGTGATATCTCCTAGATAACGTATAATTCCAGAAGATCCAGCCGGAACATTTTGATACGGTGGTGGTATTTCCAGAAGTTCTAGATGGCATCTTTCGAATTGGTACTGCGATCAATGCGGCTGAAAAGGTTAATGCGGCCGGAGCGGGAAATGCGGTAGAAGCGATCAATGCGGTCGGGTTACTGGTATGCCAATATAATGTTCATTGGTATTCTTTAGAAATCTAAAAAAAACAAGTGTGCGAAATACTTACCAGGCCTTTGACATTCCACTTCCAGATAAAATAGGAACTGCTGTTTCAAACAGTGTTTTAATGGTTCCTAACTTCTTAAATGAGTCTGGCGTAAAATGGTCAGAGCATATACTGGCAGTTGTGAAGTTTATACCTTGGTGTGTCTCAACTGCAACTATGGATCTGATCCACTGTCAGAGCTTAGCATGTTTTTTCGGGAAACGATGCTTCGAATAAATCGGTCTCGTGACACAATGAAAATCATTTTTGCAGGATGGTATTGCACACTTCATTTTTCAAAAGCTTAAAACGATTTGATTTAATACAAGCACAACCAATCAACAACAAACAGTACCCAATGTTTACATTATTGTGACAGCTGAGCTTGCCGAGACGTTTCATGCCTGTGCAGAACAACAGGTCTTATCAATGATTTGTATATTGTGCACTTTGTACGGGGTTGAAGTTTTCCAGAACACAAACTTTTGCAGATTCCATAGTAGGCACGGCTTTCATGATTTTGAAGATGCGTCTTCGAATTTTTCGGCACATGTCATTGTCCGCTGTCACAAGGGAGCCAAATGTGAATCTCTCGACAAATTCGAATTCATCACCGTCGATCGTGGCTCTGTTACCCAATTAGTGTTGTTTTACTTTACAGTTGAGTGTATTGGTCAGTCACTAGCGCAAATGTTTTGTCGACAATATCCATACCATCCGCAAAGCATACGAGCTGATCGAGCTATTTATTGAAAACCGTGCCCACATATTTAGACCCGCTCTTCTTTTTCTCTTCCAATGCAATGTTGAACAACAAGCAGGAAAGACCATCGCCTTGCCCTAATCTCTTCCTGCATTCGACTGATTCCGACAGTGCGCCTAATATTGGAACACTATACGTCACTCCATTAATCATAGCCTGGATCAGTTTTATAAGTTTCACTGGTAAGCCATTTTCGTGCATGATTTGCCATAATTCCGCTCGATCTATCGAATCATCGTCTTTGAAGTCAATGAATAGATGTAATAGACCTGATTCTCACGACATTTCTGAGTTTCTGAGAATTTGTCGCAATGTAAATATTTGGTCGGTTGTTGATCGGCAAATCGGTTTTCTAACGGAGATTGCTGACGAAACAGTTTTTGATAATACTGAGAAAGACGTCCATGCCTCTGGTTGATTTTGTACGTACCGGTCTCGTTGCATCTTTTAGTGGTGCGGAAGATAAATTCCAAAACAACATCCGTCAAATGTCAGATGATAACAAGCACGATGAAGAATATGCACATATTGGTACACAACTGTACACGAGATACACTGAGACAAAAAAAAACATTGAAAGGCAACCTTTGCCACCCTGTAGAGTTCATTACTTATTCTCCAGGGAGAATAACTTAGAACACACGCCTTGATTTGTATTTTGCAGCCCAACACTACAAATTTGTTGAGTGCTTACTCTATGCTTATTCTGATACGAGTGAAAACGACGTGTTCAATTTCACGTGTAATTTTGTTAATCTTTCCCACTCAAACATCTTTTTAACGATGTTTATCTTCATTAACAATATTTTTTTACGAACTAATTTCGGAATAACGACTTTTTCTTCGAAGTTAATCCAAGTTTGACAGGTTTTCTGACAATTTAATTCAATTTACAAACCCTCTGTTTTGGACGCAAACAAATGTTTCAGTCAACTTGAATGAAATCTTTAGAATCATGGTCCATTATTATTATCTATTGAAGTATTTCATGACTTGTCTTTAATAAGATTCTGGTTTAAGTAAATGGTTCAAAAAGAACTTCATGTATGCCCATTCTTTTGATGTGAAGTCACTTAACTTGCGATTGGATTTAATTTATTCGACTCGTGAATTGAACATCTTCTGATTTGAATGTATTTTGTGATCCATGCTCCATCTGAACATTGATAAATCTACGTAATGGATATCTAATGTTTCTATCAATACAAATGTTCATGGAAAACGTTCCTTTATATCCATTAAACACAAATTTCCTTAAGATGGTTGATTTGAACTCAAGTTTGTGGTTTTTACCTTTGCTACTTGATAAAGGTCCTCCCTTAGCTCAGTCGGAAAAGACACGGCTTCAGAGAAACACCATGCTGGAGGTGGCTGGGTTCGATTCCCGGTCTGGTCTAGGAATTTTTCGTTGAATAACAT
The DNA here is from genome assembly GCA_024533555.2 of Aedes koreicus. Classification (NCBI taxonomy): domain Eukaryota; kingdom Metazoa; phylum Arthropoda; class Insecta; order Diptera; family Culicidae; genus Aedes; species Aedes koreicus. Next base: position 16,819 of record JAHHFK020004063.1, on the reverse strand, counting down.
TTCTCGACTCCCTGCACTCTTAAAAATAATGAATGAGTGATGTAATCCTTGTTGCATGTTTATACTTTGGGACTAAAAAATTAACATGACTTAACCCATGTAACATTGCTAACACCCTCCTGCTTTATTAAATTTTATTAAAGTTTTATGAAAGCCACTTGAAATCAATTTGGTTTTATTATGGCACCAAGAGGTGCCAATAGGTTTCATATTTTAGTCAGCCTTATTGGAACCTACATAGCCTGTTTATAACGATCTTAAAACCTTGTTTCTCAAATTGCTTTTACTCCTATCAAAGGTTTTATTTCGACTTTATGAACTCGTAAAATGCTGTATTGAAATGCCGTTTTAGTACTCATTGATATTATCTTATTATGGTCAGTTTAAAAAGCATTTTAAAACCATTTGGCCACCAGTAAATACATTAAACGGCAAATTGGCATAAAACGAAGTCGCCATAAGACCAAATAGTTTTATAATAGTCATTGAGAAGAAAAATTGGCTCTATGATAATATAAGGAAAGAAATAATTGAAATGTGGAAATATAAATGCATAAAATTTCCAATGGTATGCAAACAAATTGTAGATCGAAGACTTATTTCGGCATTCTTTAAGATTATCTCATCCAAGTCAAAGCACTTTCCAGGAAATTCATAATAAATTTATCGAATATATTTTTTTTTTAAATTTGATTTATGTTGTTGTAGTTTCGCATAATTTTCGGCTCTTATCGTGCTCATATTCACCAAAAAAAAAAAAAGGCATTTAAGTTCGAGCATAATACGCCATGTAAAACACAATTCGTTTTGGATATTTTGCTATCTTACAAAATTTCCCGCAACTCAAGACTTTTTTTTTATTGCTAAATGAATCAGAAGAGCAGAGAATCGAACAATGCAGAATCACAAAAATCAACCTCGACTTCACAGTTAAGTTTGATAGCTGTGGCCATTTGGCCACATTCTGGTTTTCATGGCAGCCAATAGGTTTTATGAAGGTTCTCAAGTGGTCATAACATCTTTCACTAGAACATTTTCAAAATCTTAATGTTCTTAGAAAGGTTTTATAAACTTGTTTTCACGACCGTCTATAGAGTTGGCCATTGGGACAAAACAGTTTTGAATGTAGTTTTATCAACAAAGCCGGGAGGAGTGCTATACGGCTGGAATAAAACTAAAATTGTTACTTGGGAATGGTATGTTTTGCTTGTTGTGTATTTAATCGCTTATTTGACACCCAAAATAATAATTACTAATACACTCAAAGTTACGTTCTGGATGCTAATTTTACCTCAGTTCTTAAGGTAACTTCAAATCTTAGTCCGTAAAGCGCCAAATCTTAGACCGTAAAAAATAGCCACTTGACTGAATACTGGGATTTGCAAGCTTTAAATTTACATTATCCTTGTTTTCGGTGCTATAACAACATCAGACCTATTTTAACGCTGCTGGTTTCACGCGTCACGTCAAGTCACAAGTTCAAATTCGTTCTCTTCCCTGACAGATTCTAATACGATTACTTCATGTTGCATCATTACATAATAGATCGAATTTCATAGCTTGTAAGTGTATTACTCCACAGTCTTGAAATAAGTAAAATTTGGGGAATAAGAAAGAGAAGTAAATGTTTTCAAATTAAACTTTTTCACGCAGTCACGGTCATTTTCTTATAATAGCAAATAGTCTGAAAATGGCGACAACTCGCATCCTTAGAATATTTTTTGACGAAGACCAACGATCGGGTTTGGCACAGTTTTATTTAAATCTTCACAATAATTTGGAGTTCAATGACCAAATGAACCCTACAAGATAAGGTTGAGCTAATTTTTACCATGGCCAACTAGATCCTTGAGATCAAAACTGGCATCAAGAAGCATTTGTAGTTGCATTAACAGTAGCAGCATTTGGAAAACGTAGTTTTGTGCGCCTTAACTTATGTTTACGTCATGTCATGTAAGTTATCACTTCGTGTTGTAATGATCTTGAAAATTTAGAAACAGACGTAAATTTCGGTCTAACGGCCAACTCCTTTTATGTGCATCCAAGTAGACTTAAATTTACATGATTTTTTCTAAGAGTGGGGCAGAGGATATATTTTTTTTTTTCACCAAACCAACAAAACCAAAAAAGGAAACTTTTTCGGCCTCCGAAGCCCCCCAATAAAAAATGTGGAATTGGAATTAAAAAAAAAAAAAAAAAACCAACCAAAAAACAAATTGTGAAAGAAATAAGCTTGAAACGCTAAGAAAAAAAAAATTGATATTGAAGCATGAGTACTATCCGAACAAATATTGAGAGCTGAACAGGACCTTACAGACGAGAATTTTACTTCTAAATTGAAAAAGTTGCCAACTCAGCTTGATATAATCGTCATCGTGTCTTGAAAAATCTGAATCACTTATCAATTCACCTATAAATTCTTCTAGTTACTCGATGGTTTAGTACTATCATAGTTGAATTAGAAAGGCAGAAAAATCTCATTCAAATTGGTCCATTTGCTACGGTTTTCTACACTCTAATCCAATTTTAATAATCAAACGCTATCACGAGGCAGATCAGATCAGATAATTGAATCTAATGTTTTTCGTTTTAACTTTCGACAAGTCCGTAAAGCTCTACATTCTGCAGCCCGTTCAACAACGTGCAGCACTACGAGGATAGATTGTGCTAATTATTTTGCCCTTCAACCATATCCACGCCACAACGTCATTAAACTTCGGAAACTTAAAGCGCTTGAAAACTGGGCTACCGAGGGAAACCCTTTTCACAGTTTTTGCCCTCCCGAGTAAACAAAAAATAATCCTAAAAGGTTATAACAAAGTGGGTGATGCCTCATGAAACCGGAAAGAGTCGAGAATAAACACTTTCAAGAGCAGAAGGACGAACTGAGAACGGAAGAAAAAACTTTATCGCCTCTTAATTCACCCGAAAGTGCTCGGGTACCTCCCACCTTCCACCCCCGAAAGGGACCTGGAATTTCGACATTGGCGGAAAAGCTGTTCTAGCGTGAATCCAGATATTTTACCGGCAAGGACAGGGCGTTGCTGGCCGGCAGATGAAAGTAATATAAGACAAGAGAGGCAAGTATGCCAACAAAGAGGAAATTTATTTTTCATTATAATCTCTTGGCTCCTTTTTTTCTGCCGGTTTAATCTCTTGTTGCTTTGGAGAAGGTAGAGAAGGAGCTGCGCTTGCTGGTCAGTGGAAAGCATTTAGTAACCCTTGAACGATTTATCATATCCGAGAGCAACCTTCGGCGATTGTCTGTTACTAACATCTTCACTGAAGCGGTGAAAAAACGTATCATCCGTTGCTTGGGGATCACTTTTTTCCAGCCTCGCGAACCAACTGGAAGATTCAAAGTAGATTGATATGAACTCTGGCGATTTAATCTCTCTGTGAGATCTTCCATAGCTTCAAAATCCTTTTTTTATGTGGACCGGTCGGTGAATTGAATAACCGTGAACTGTTCCTCTCGAGATTCTGGAGTGATAGAATAAATATGGCACTTCCGTGAGCTGGTTCCTTATGACACCGGGCACGAATGGAACCCAAATTTATCTGGTGATGGGAAATGGAAATGAGGTAAAAATGAAAGTTCAATAGAATACCAAATTGAATTAAAAGAAAATAGACCAGGAACCATCCCATTCCAATCCAGTCCGCTACGGTGGCAGCTGAAGGATGCAAAATAAATGGAACCAATTTACTTGGTAGATGGGGGACGGATAATGAAACAGTTCCCGGTAGGTAGCAAACGCTGTTTGCGTAGCAATTGGAGGATTTGTGGTCTGGTTTGTTTTTTGGTTAACACAAATAGCGATGGAAAGGTTTCCATTGGTGATACTCATTCCTTTCTACTGAGAATAGGAGAGAGTCTGGTTTTAGAAACAGAGCAGATTTTCGTATTCATCGGAAATAGGGATTGAAGAAATGGATCACTGCAAGCTGAAAATATGCATCCGTTGAAGCGAAAATAATCTGCGCAATTGGGTTGATTTGAATTCCCATTAGATAATTGAATTTATTTTATAATGATATTTCTCGGCAATCAAAGATTTAACGAACTAAGTAGACCGAATACTTTCAAAAGCAGGTCAAAGAGCAGAACGTTACGAACTTAACTAGCATGAAGTGATCATTATATCGAAAACTGTACAGTTATGCAAGTTTTTGCAGTGTTCTGCAATTGAGACTTATTGGAACGCGAATATCGCTTCGCATGACATCCATAGCATTGTTGGTAAACGAATAAAGTTGTGTCCATTTAGAATCCGGAATAATAAAATCATCTGTATCTCGGTAACGGATTGACGTACAGATATGTTTAATACATAAAAACAAAGGTAATTTACAGGGTGCGGCAGAAAATAATGCGAAAATGTTCAAACTTGAGTATTGGGTTAATTCGTGTAGCTAATGACTAATTTCTGTCGAAAGTGTATTTGTTTATGTTTATTTTCAAGAGATGCTTTCAAACATTCTATTTGTTTTATTGCAAATTCGTCAAAATGTTCGCGAAAGAAGTGATCACCAGTTTGTTGCTCGCCCAGAAGAAGCCGAAAGAGATTGCCAAGGTGGTAGAGTGCCATTTGACAACAGTTTACCGCTTTGCACGCACGCCGAACGTGATCAAATCGGTCCGTGCAAAAATTTATCGCAACCCGGTGCGTTCTATAAGAAAACTTGCAAAGAAAGCCAATATTTCGGAGAAATCCATGCGAGGAGTCATCAAAAAAGACCTGCATGCATCTTCCAGAGCCAGAGTGAAACGCCACTTGGTTACGGACCGGGTCAAGGAACTACGAGTGACTCGTTCCAAGAGATTGCTTTCCTTGTTGAAGAAGGAAAAAATGATAATCCTGTTCTCCGACGAAAAGCTTTTCAGCATCGATGCTTTGGCCAACAGCCGCACGGACCGGTTCATTTCACCGTAGAAAATGGAGAACGTTCCGGAAAAAGTGAAATTCAAATTTCAAACCAAACATCCGGCTGGTGTCATGATGTTTGGCTTGGTGGCGTCCAACGGTTTGAAAATGACGCCTGTTTTCATTGATGCTGGAGTTAAAATCAATACCGAGGTGTATATCGGTATTTTAAAGGACCAAATGCTTCCCTGGGTGAAGGCCAACTTCTCCGAGGACCAAAACGTTGTCCTACAGCAGGATGGAGCGCCGTGTCACACGTCCAATCAAACCCAACAATGGTTGAACGATAACATGAAGTTTTGGCCGAAGGATTTGTGGCCCCCTAGCAGTCCAGATCTTAATCCGTTGGATTATTCGATTTGGGCATATGTTGAAGCCCGAGCCTGCAAAACATCACACCCTAGTGTGAAAACCCTGAAGTCAACCATAACACGCTCATAGCAGTCAATGTCGGAGGACTACGTCCGAATGGCATGCTCTGACTTCCGGCGTCGGCTCGAGGATGTTATTAATAAAAATGGAGGACACATTGAATAAATATATTTAAAAGGACTTTATTAAGATAACTGAACTCGAAAATGTTGATATTATTGCTTGAATAAGTTGGAAATGGGATTTGAAAGATATAGAACAAATTTTCGCATTATTTTCTGCCGCACCCTGTACTTAAGTAAAATTGTTTTTATATATCATTCTTAATCTTATATACAAACTTACTGTTTCAAGTGTTTAAGCCTAATGTGATCTTCAGCTTTGTTTATGTGTTTTATATGTTTAATGTGTTTAGTGTGTTTTATGTTATAAATTAATTTTCAGATCAGCCCTTGGGGCATTGTTAGTTAAAATTTGATAACCTTCTTAACCTACAACTACAACTACAATTTGAAAATCCTAGGGGTGGGGAACCAGATTCCGGATGATCTGGTGATCCGATGTCAGGCAGCGTGCCCTGTACCGATTGATAGACTCACTAAAGCGATCATCGAGAATTTTTATCTCGGCCAGACGGTGGACCTCAGATGTTCTTGTCCTCGGAGGGGTGTTCAGGATCATCCTGAGGAACTTATTTTGAACACGCTGAAGCTTCAGGTGATGTGTTTTTGCGCAACTCTCCCAGATTGGCATGCTGTACTCGATGACTGGAAGTATGATTTGCTTGTAGACAGCAAGCTTGTTTTTCACCAATAATGTAGACCTTCTGTTGGTCAATGGGTACACTAGTTTCAACAGAACGTTACATTTTGTGACAGTTTTGTCAACCTGCTTCCTGAAAATAAGCTTGCTGTCTATGGTAACGCCAAGATAGACAGCTGATTTTGCCCATTCCATCGTTGTGTTGTTCAGGCTAATTTTACAATCCTCAGGTGGAACACGTCTGGGAGAATAGGAGTGTGGGAAGAGGATGACTTGGATCTTTGCCGCGTTGATACAGATCTTCCATTCGGTGAAGTATTCTGGCAGAACATTCAGGTTTCGCTGCAGTTTCACTGTAAGCGCTCTTGTTACCATACCATTGTGGACGACTGAGGTATCATCGGTGAACAACGACAGAGATCCATTTTCAGGGAGCGGGGGTAGTTCCCTAATGAAAAGGTTGAACAGAAGTGGACCTAGTATACTTCCCTGCGGAATACCGGCGGAGATCTCCTGTGCATCGGAAACTGCACCTTGCAGCGAAACACGGAATGTCCTGTCCGACAGATCAAGTTTAATTATCTTCACCAGGAAGATAGGATGATTGCATCTGTTTAGCTTATACACCAGGCCATCGTGCCACACGTTATCGAAGGCCTTCTCGATACCGAAAAGTGCCCTGGCAGATGATCTCGCAACAGACTTGTTCCACCTGAGGATGTTGGTTAAGTTGGTGTACTGTTGAGCGACCACGTCGGAAATCGAACTACTCGTCGGGCAAGATGTTAAGCTCTTCGGCAGACGAGAGAAACCGACGGTGGATCGCTTTCTCAAACAGTTTTGATACTCCTGAGAGAAGGCTGATGAGCCTATAGCTCTTGGAACATGAAGTATCTTTCCCAGGTTTCTGGATGGGGATGACTTTGGCTGACTTCCAACACGAGGGGAGGTAGCTGAGTCTCAGGCATTCGTTGAATATCAACGCCAGATGAACGTAGAACTGGGGGATCAATTGCTGGAGCTCCAAGTTCATGATGTTGTCGAAACCTAGGGCCTTCATGTTCTTAGATATTTTGATATACGTCAACAAGTCGTCAGCTGAGATCTCCAATTCTTCCGAGAAGTCGTTGGGACTAAGATGGATGTTGTTTGCAAGCTTGTTAACGGCGGCTTCGTGTGGACTTGTGATGTTTTGTCCAAGATTGTGGGAGCTGACAAAGTGTTGACCTATCTCATCAGCCTTCTCTACAGGAGTTATTAGACGATCCTTTGAGTCATTGCTGTTTAGTGGGATCAACGGTGGAATGGGCCTTGGTTTAGTTTTTAAAATTTTTGTCAACTTCCAAAACGGCTTTGTAAAATCTGGGAGAGAGCGGATCTCGTCAGCAAAATTGTTATTCTTAAGATCCACCATTCTAACCTTAATAATTTTCGTCACTCGATTACTGTGACTTTTTAGCGTTGGCAAACCAGTTCGCTGATATTGCCTTCGGATGGCGTTTCGCAACTGTATTAATTCTTTAGTGGGTCTATCAATTGGTACAGAGTTGTTCACCTGATCTATCACTGGGACATGTTGCTCCCGAACCTGAGAGATCGCTTGCTCGATGCTCTTCAGTTGCCAATCGATGTCATCAGTTGACTCGAGGTGCACGGTGAACCGATGCCGGTTGACCGAGGAGCCAACTTCGGACACCACTGGATAGTAGTCTGAGCTGAGTTCCTGGTGTACGACCGGCTGGGCCATGTTGTTCCCCATGTTGGTGAAGAAGATTTCGATTTTTGAATGGGCCCTGGATCTGCTCAACCGGGTGGGAGTATCCGGGCCCAGGATGGTGTAATGGCCCTCTTTCAGGTCATCCTGTAGAATGATGCCATTTCGGTTCCGCCGGGTGTTCCCCCAGGTTTCGTGTTTCGCGTGATAAACTGCCCCTGCCTCTGAGTTAGTTTGAAGATGTCGTTTCGTAGGATCTTTGTTATTCCGTTGGTGGAGCTGGCCTGCTTGGGACAATAGGCCGCGGACATTTCGAATGTTGTTTTTTTTTTAACAAAACCGTAGAACCGTAGATTTTTTACTTGCTAAAAATTGTAAAAAATAGAAATATACATATAACATATAGTACCATCAAAATAAACCGCAATTAATGTAAATATTCACCTTTTGTTGCACTCGATGATGATGGCTCTTCAGAAAGGAGTTTGTAAATCCGTAGTGCTTTTTCTGTTATCAGTTCTATATCTAACGGAATTCTTTTTGCGCGTTGTCTTCGATCCAAATCAGCAATGCTCTCTTTATTTTATTGAGTACGATGCTTTTTTTTCTTGCTAAAATCGCTGCTGTTCAGCACTGCTTCTCGAATTTGAGTTTCATTTTTTTTAACTGTCCGAACAGTTGATTCATTCAGATAAAACGCTCGAGCTACTGCAGCTCCTGTCTGCCCAGCTACGAGGCTATCCAAAAAATTTACTTTTGTGTCCAGAGTTATTGATTTTCTTGGTTTCTGCAGTGATCATCAATTTCGGATGTATTCTTATTTTAAGGAGTGTATCGAAAATAAGCTATCCACAAACTTTCTTTCAAATTTTGTTGAAAACCGATATTTTATTCATACAAAAAATCGATCCTTTATTGTACGAGGTTAAACTTGAACATAATGAAAACCGGATGAAATTAAAATTATTCCTTCACGAATTTTCGAACTTTGGATCGAATGCTCTTCATCACGTTCCGGACAAGTGTTGCATCGCATTTTTTGGACGCTTGAGCCCAAATTTTTTTGAAATCCTGCATGTTCCCAGCTGCCTTACCAGTCTTCTTGAAGACCCTCTTCACGATTGCCCAGTAACGTTCGATGGGTCGAAGCTGAGAGCAATTTGGTGGATTGATATTTTTCTCAACGAAATCTATACCCTTTTCCGCAAGCCAATTGAGAGTGGTTTTGGCATAGTGAGCCGACGCTAAATCCGGCCAAAACAGTGGAGGTGTACTATGCTTCTTATACAACCCACACTCCCCCACACCCATATTCCACTTCATTCCGTCCGTAAAAAAACTCACCCCACCACATTACCTCCACCCCCACCCCCTACCCCGACTCCCTCCACCTCCTCCCCCTCCCCCCCCCCCCCCCCCCCCTGTCCCCGGTTCCCCCTCCATTCCGCCTCCCTCCATCACACCTCCGCCTCCTCATCTTTCTTTCTCCACAACACACCTTTTTTTCCCACCAACATTTTTTTTCCTACCCCAGAATCCCTTCTTTTTTTCCAAAAGCCGTTACCATCTCTTTTAAATTTCTTATTTTTTTTTTTTTTTTTTTTTTATTTTGATTTTGTTTTTTTTTTTTTTTTTTTTGGATTCAATGGAAAAAAAATGTTGTAAAACGCTATTTATCGCTATTTATTTATTATGTTTGGTAAACATCGCGTGAACAAAAATCTAACGCAAAAGAGATTGCAATTACAAGTTTTATATTTAAAGGTGATTTTTACTTTCACTTCCATACATATTTTTTAATCGCTGTCGTTTTTCAATCACTAAATATGAACAAAGCAAAATATTGTTGATGGATGTTTTGAACAATTCATTCATCAATTTAAAGAAATAACTCACGAGTAATTCATGATTAGGGCCTTAAAGCCAATTGTAAACAATGACTTTAAACATCGATTTCTCTTGAATCTAAAATCACTTTAGCTAATAAAAAACAGCATCTGGTAGAGAAATATTAATTCTACCACTTGGAATAAGTGGATATCGTTGGATTTTCTTGATTCGTGAAAGATCAACGTTTAAAGTCATTGTTTACAATTGGTTTTTAGGCCCTAACCATGAAGTACTCAAGAGCTTATCTTCACTTCACTACTACAAAATTCATTAATTCCAAACGCTCGAGGAACTTAAACTTGTTGTAAATGTCACTTGTGAACAAACATTTCACGTTAGATGAAATTACAACCTCTCCGTTTTGCTTTTTGTGCAATCTAAAGTACTATTTGGCCGACTGAGCCACTATAACGACGTAAGGATACGTACTTGTTCCAAAATTCTTCGCAATATAGATTTTCTGGAAAATCCGCCACTGAAAATCTCAATTCCCGGAGCTCGTCATCGATTGATTGAACTGATGCTCAACAATAATGTTCTCAAATCGTTTGATAAGTTGAAAAATTGTTGGATGGGCTTTTGCTCTGATATTGTCAGAGGATCAATTAACGTTAAATCGTTGATGGTATCGTCGGTAAGTCCGTTTCTTTTTTTTTTTTTTTTCATTTGATTACAGCAGCATATGTAGGAATTCATCGTGTCTAGTCAAAATTGATGCAAGTGCTCCATGCTTAACTTATCACTTCTAGTGTATTCGTTGATCAAGGCCTGCACGTCAACACCATCGTACAACTCGCAGAAGTTATTGAGGATCAGGTCCACAAAACCAGAGTTCTTCAATTCTTTGAAATATCCTGGTTTCAAGAAAAAATCCATTATCGAAAATATCAATTTGCTAGTTTTTGTTTTCAACTTGTTCACCATTGGCTTTTCAGATTGAAAATGTTGATTCAACAGGTTGATTTTCGGTAAGATGTGGTTAAGCGCGGCCAAGTACAGGTGGGTTGATGGATCGCTAAGACGCTCGTAAACTTTCTTTATTTTTTCATCCTGCTTGGCGTCCACTGATGTATCGCGAAAACTGAAATATACTTTCAAGACTTCCAGTCTCAAGAACACGCTTTACAACTTTTTTTTTAGTTCCTTGAGTATCGAGATTTTCAGCCCTGAGCTGGTTCATCTCCCGTCGTAGTCTCTCGAATACCTTTTGGGTATTTTTGTAACTTGTCCGGGGGGTAAGATTCGAACTCGTGACTTTGGCGTGAACGACGCTTAACAACTTGTTCTAAAGAAAGCCATCGGGTCGCGGACGGATGTAACATGTTTAAAGGTTTCAGCTCTATTCCTCACTACTAAGTCCAATGTATTCATGGTAGTGGTGTCAGTTAGCTCATCGACTACATGGTTTGTGCCGCATCATTGCCACCAATTCTTGGTGATGCGATTCGCCAAAGACATTCGTCATAATGGCCATATTTTTAGTTCATTTCACGTCTTTGACAAGGATCGAATCAGTGGAAACAACCTTAGAAATCAGCCTGGCACATACTTGTACTTCTACATCTCTCACTGGAACCAACAAACTAACGCCAATAAACTCGTGAACAATCAAATTTTTAGACTGTCATTCATTTGCTTACTGTGACGTATGTGACTCTCCACATCGCCATGTTTTTTTTTCTAAATCTGGAGGTTTGTCGAAATTAATGTCTGTGTATGTCTGTTACATTTTCCAAATGTCGGTACAATGTCTGTAATCTGTATGATGTCTGTATGCATAACCAAATGTCAGTATAAATACAGACATGTATGTATATCTGGCATCCCTGACTAAGCATACGGAATGATGACATTTAGAATTGGGCGATCCCATACCAATGGTTCATGAGCCGATGAAGGAATCTACACCCAAACGTTGATAAGATTGCGAAAACAGCAACAGCAATAAACGCTCAAAGCTTTCTATAAATAAACGAAGCCTCGCAAGTGTGCACGAGCGAAAAGTTGCATACAGCTATTGCTTGATGGAAAACATATTTACAATATTGCTGTATCGCTTCAATTGACCTTCATTGCTGTATCGCTGAGTGCTTCGACAATCGAAGCAACGGAAGGGTTTTTATTCCATGCAATGAAACTTGTTTAAATGGTTTAACAGTTAGCATGTAGAGTCGTCACGCTGACCGCTCCGGATCGATTCCCGGTTGTGGACCGAGATTGTTTTTTTTTTGTGAGCTTTTGGATAACGGGTGTCCACTAAATAATGAGAACGAAAAGAATGGGTCAGGAAAAAAATACCAGTGAAGTTTTGTTCAAACTGATTTATTTTATTAAAAGGGTCAACTTAAATCTTCAAACTAAGTTTAGTGAATATTGTCATATGGTCCGTGGTCCGCCGTGCGGCGCAGCTTAGTCGTTATGCTGGAACATGACCGTTGGACGGCAGCCACATCGATTTTTCGGATGCAGCTTTTGATCCTGTTGGTAAGTTGCTTGGTGTTCTTGGCCTTCCAATTATCCTTGTATACCATGGAGCTCAAAAGACCGAAGAAATCCTCGACGGCACTGTGGCAAATTTGTCGGATTCCGGTCTTTTTGGGACATATGGTATATTTTGGCTCTCCAAAAACGTTAGCGTTTTTTTTGCGTAGTGCGATGATGCCTTGTCCGGCCAAAACACGTATTTGCCATCCGAGTGATGTTGTTTAAGAAATGGGATGAGTATTTTCTGCAAACACTCTCTTTGGTACACCTCCTGGTTGATGGCCAAACCGCTTGGTTTGAACCACGGCTTCGAAATACCCTTATCGGATATTACGATGTATAACATAACCTTCGATTCAAATTTGTGCTTGAACTTATACATTACTTTTGGAGGAGTAGTAGATTTGTCCTTAGTGTAGAATCGGTCGTTTCCCGGTATCTGAGACTTCGAAAGAGGAAAGTAGCTTTCGTCGTCCAGAACGAAAGATTTTCCGCCGTAATTCCGAGTCATCCAGCGGCATTGGGATTTCACGGTTTGAATCTGCTCATCTGTGTACTCTGGGGATCTGGTTTTCTTTCTACACACTATTCCTTCTTTCTTTAGCGTCTTGCAGATGAGTGACTTCGAACAATGGAACTTTCGGGCTGCTTCCCGTTGACTTACCGAATCCTTGTTGTTGAACATGCTGCGCAGCGAGCGGAGCGTTTTCTCATTCATTATTTTCGCTGGACGGCCGCAACCTTTCTTCCGGGTTACTCTCATGCATGCCAGGATACGGTATACGGTGGATACCGGAACTTTTTCACGACAAAAATGGTCCACCGTGTATTTTTTTCCACGATCTTCGTTCGCTTGAAAGAATTGTACAACGCGCGCGCGCAGTTCTTCCTGTTTCGACGGCATGCTGAACACGACTGAACATGTTAGAGTGAAATAAGAGTGTATGAAAATTTTCTGGAGAGTGCAACGATTCATTCATCTAAAGTGACATTTCTATGCGGCCGTTTTTGTTCTGATGGAAAAGTATTGAAATCATTCTCATTTTTTAGTGGACACCCGTTACATCAAAGTAAGTAGTAATACAAAATTTGTGCTAATGTAGCCTTACATCCAATTATTTCAAAGGCATGGCTGAAATTTGGAAACACTTCGATAGAATTGCGGATGACAAAGAAAAAGCACGATGTCGGAAGTGCGAGCAAATTTTGTCGTGCAAGGGCTCTTCGACCAGTGGCTTGCTCCGGCACATGAAGAACAAACACGACATGGATTCCAAACCCCCACAAATCCTAGTGAGTCTGCTGCGAAAGTTAAATCATCCACACCGAATGTCCCAGTGAAACAAGTATCGATGCTCAAGTTCGTTAAACGTCAGTCACTGGCGGAAATTGTAGCTCGGCTGGCAGCAGAGGACGGATTTTCGATCAATGCAATCACCAACAGCAAGTTCATCAGACAATCGATCGCAGATCGTGGATATTCTCTGCCAACGTCGAATACATCCGTCATGAAGCTGATCGCCGACTACTATGGATACGCTCAGCAGCAAACGCGGGATGAAATAGTGAAGCGTATCGATAGCGATGAACTGTTTGTCTCACTTTGGACGAGTGGACAAGTCTGAGCAGCAAGCGCTGCTTAAACGTGAATGGCCATTTCGCTGACGAATCATTCTACAACCTGCACAGAGAGGAATTTGATAGTCAATTTTACCATTATTGGGGGTTAGGATGACTATTGCAGTATAGTGATTTTGAACCGACTATGATCATGATCAAAACTACCATTAAAAATAGTTGATGCAACATTTTCCATAATGTCGGAATAGTACTTGTTACCATGATCATAGTCAAAAATGCCATGAACGTGGTAAATTCGACCATTTTCATGGTTATTGAAAACATTATATCGAAACATTGACTATCGCCATCCTGACCATGATTTAATTGTCGGTACAACGATGAAATTTTTCTCAGAGTGGGTCTCGGCCAAATTCGTGGATCATTACCTGCTGAAAAGGTTTTGGAAATGCTCAAGGATATGGTCCAGAAATTCGGTATTAAGGATGGAAATATTGTAGCATCAACGACTGACGGAGCTCGAGTGATGACGAAGTTTGGAAGATTGTCGGATTACCTTCATCAGCAGTGTTACAACCATGCGATTCACTTGGGGGTTTGCGATGTCCTGTACAAGGATCAGCCACCGGTACCAATTGCAAATGAGGACTCAGATAGCGACGATTAGGATAGTGATAACTACGATGATGAAGTTGGTTCTTCGGGTAAATATAATTAAAGAAAACAGCTAATTTGTGCGCCTCGCGATTTGGAGAGTCTCTGAAACGTATTCGAAGAGTCGTGAATTTTTTTTGAAAATCTCCTGTTAAGAATGCACTGCTTCAAGAAAAATCACAAAAATGTTTCATAAACCACTTCAACTGTGTGTGGACGTCAAAACTCGTTGGAACTCGACTGAAACGATGCTGGAGCACTTCATTCGCGGTTTTGATTGCATCAAAGAGACACTTTCCGAAATAGGCCTTTCAGGTCTTATGTTGGACAGTGATTTCGAGGTTGCAAAAAACCTTCAGGAAGCTCTTCAGCCAATAAGACTCGCTTCGGAAGCATTGGGAAGACGGGAGATGCTACATTGCTGTCTGCGGAAGGCAGCTTGAGTTTCTTGTATTCGAAGCTTAAGAAAAGTAACTCCAAAGTTGGAAACGACCTCTTCGATGCAATCACGAAAAGAATCAACGAACAGCGCAAAAAGGAAATAATAACAGCGCTGAAGTTCCTTCAAGGTCTTCCGTTGTCAGTGCCAGCAGAACTGGAAAGCTCATCGAAAACGCAAACGATTAAGTTCAACAAGGAACTGGAAGTTCGATTGTTGCAAGACTGCCAAAGACAGACCGATGATGATGCTGCCGAGTTGAATGCTGGATTGTCCTGTATGCATGACGATTCAGGATCGACACCATTGAGCATGCGTGAAGAACTGGAATCGGCTATAAAGGAATATGCCAACCCGTCCCAGACTGATTCGGCAATGATTGATTTTTCAAACGTAATTGCGAAAGAGCTGTCACTTTTTGAGCTACATGGTAAGTTGAGCCCGAATCTTGAAATCATTTTCGGCGGCTTAAAATCAATCAAACCGACGTCAACCGATAGCGAGCGCATCTTTTCGAACTCCGGAAATATCTGTTCTAAAAAGCGAACCTCACTGTCCGATGAAAGCATTAATAACATTTGCTTCTTGAAGTCGTATTTTCAGAGAACGAATTCAAATTGATAAGACCAGTTACTTGATTTGAACCATTGATTTTTTTTATTGATGAATAAAACATATTCCTAACCATAAAATTGCATTTTTAAGCACATTGAAAAATTTCCCGGGATCCCTGGATTTCCCGGGACAAGCAAATTGGTCGGGAAATGGAACCACTAATTGGCATTTTCAATGTTAGTCTGGCGATGGTGGAGGATGCACTGAAGAAATTGAAATCGTCTGTAACACCGGGTCCGGATGGCACCCCTGCTTGCATATTGAAAAATTACAGTACCATGGTTATTACACCGTTGCAAGCTTTATTGAACCTCTCCCTTGGAATTCAATTAGCAATCAACAACCAAAACTAAAATCTTGCTCTGAGAACCAATGATCGAGTTTTGAAAAATCATGAATTTTACTGTGTCATAAAACAAGCTCCAAACATATTATTCTTAATCTAGCCACTATCGTCTGAAGAGAACCAAGCTTTGGTATACCGAAAGTTACCAATGGAAGCCGTCATACACAACTATTGGTAAACTAACACTTCTAACGTTCCGCCACTATAAAAGCCCAAAGGTTACTAACCTCTCGATTCCTCGCAATAAATCCAGAGCAGTACAAAACATGTTCGCAGGAAAGCCTTGGCTTGATTTATTAAATATTAGCGTGAAAAAAGTCATGCATACAAAGTCGGTTTATTAGTATTTCATTTAACCACTTCCAAAGCAGAAAATAATGATTTCAACCATGCGACCAATTATAAAAATAGTCCCTCTCACCAAGCCAGAAACAATTCCCCACCCCATCAAGTCAAGGACCGAGTCATTTCCGCTCGGTTCCATTCCCACGGCATTCTTATGGAGATTGACAAGCCCCGTATAGGCAAAATTACCGGAAGAACTCCCCGCACACGACTTCCAACGTTCCACTTTCTTCCAGGAGCCGGTGAATCTGTATCACTTCTTACAAGTCCATTTGTCAACCTGGTGATGAACAACCAAGAAAACCAAACCAGCAGCGGGAACAGGGAAAACCAGTTTAATTTATTCAACCTTCCCTGCATGGATGCGGCTCGGACTGCTGGAGAAAAGTGTCCCATTCGGATAGTTTCGCAATTAACACGCAACGTACAATCAAAGCTGCTGACTGACTGATATAGCCGCCGCCACTGCCATCGATTCGATCTGGGGATTCGACGACGGACGACGCATCCATCCAGCCCCAGTCCAGTCGTAGGTCGCTGATGATTCTTCGCCTATTTAAAAGCCATTGGACCTGGAACTCGTATGTCTACGGTGATACGGAAAGGGCGGGAGATGCTCCCGTGCGTCTTTTATGCAAAAGAGAGCGAACGAACGAGATAGTGAAGGTTCATCAACCAACAGCAACAAA
>JAHHFK020004062.1:0-122651 GCA_024533555.2 Aedes koreicus | reverse complement strand
TATTTCTAGTATTTCAATATGGCGATTGGAAAAATATCACAATTCTGGCATATAGCTAAGTTATCTTCGCAATGACTACTTTAAAACTATTTGGTTATTTAGTGGCTTCCCTCTATGCCAATTTGCCGTTCAATGCATTTACTGGAGGCAAAATGATTTTAAAATGCTTTTTCTTAAGAGGGCACTTCAAAACAGCATATTATGAGTTCATAAAGTCGAAATAAAACCTTTGATAGGAGTAAAAGGAATTTGAGAAAACGAGGTTTTAAGATCGTTGCAAACAAGCTGTGTAGGTTCTCATAAACCTGACTAAAATATGAAACCTATTGGTACCTCTTGGTGTCATAATAAAACCAAATTGGTTTCTAGTGGCATTGATAAAACCTTAATAAAACCTGTTAAAGCAGGATGGTTTTGGCAATGTTACTTGGGATGCCAAGTACCATTTTTGCATTAGTATGATTGTGTGGCAAGTACAATCATACGCTATGCCCAGGGAGTCGAGAAATTTTCCTTTACGAAAAGTTCCTAGACCAGACCGGGAATCGAACCCAGCCACCTCCAGCATGGTGTTGCTTTGTAGCTGCGCCTTTACCAACTGAGCTAAGGGAGGACCCACTGTTCATGTATAGTTCTACTAAAACGACACTATTGTCAGCATAATTCATAGATAATAAAGTCTATTGTAGCGAAAATTTTACCAGTAAAAAGACAATAAAATAAATGGTTTTGGTTTGAATCTGTTCCAGAAAACCTTGACTGTTTTATTGTTAAGATACATAACAACCCTGTATTTCTATTGTAAAATTGTCATCAACAATAGATTCTATGGTGGAAAACAATAATTTTAAATGTTATCTTATCGTTGAAAACAATGTAGCCTATAGTTTCTACCATTCTTTTATTTGTTGTTTTACTATAGATTCGGTCGTAGTTTTAATCTGATTTTAATTAGGGTTAATCTCCAATATTAGATTTATGGATTCGTGTGATTGATTAGTTTTGCGGGCCCAAAACCTAATGTACTTATTTAAATCCATTTAATTCAATGCAGCACTATATTTATCAATTTTAAATGATGAATATGAATCATCTAATGAGTCATCATCACTTTCCTGAAAATCTTCCATTTCCCTGTCATCGTCTTCAGGTCAATTGTTCTCGGACGGAGATGTATGTTTTGGGTGATCGGTCAAATAAAAAAAACTATATGTTAATTAGCTTCCTGAGTGACAGCTTCATGTTCCGCATCCCATTTAGCCAACGTTTCGCTAAAAGTTTTTTAGGATGGTAATAAATTAAGCCGTTCTTTATGAATGTTTTTGAAAAATCCATTTTTTGCTCTTGTATCTCGTCAAACTAGGAGAACAGCACCAGATCACTCTTCAAATGTAAACAATCTTTTTGTAGCTGTGCCTTTACCGACTGAGCTAAGGGAGGACCCGATTAAAACTACGCTGAGGACTTTTATTGAACTTTGTGTTAAAGATTTTTTGAAGTTCAAAACAAGTTCTCAACTATCAACATATGAACTTGAAAGTTGGGTTGAATAGCAAGAAAAAACAATCCTCGAACTTTTAAGTTCCTTAAAATATTAATGACACTTTAAAGAAAATGAAGTTCTGTTTGTCCGTGAAGTGTCTTGTTATTCAGCAAAAAAGTTCCATGGAACTAAATTTCAACTAAATGTGAACTTCTGAGTTCTCATCTCAAGCAAAATTCGAACTTTTGGTTGCTTGGGTACTTCTGCTCCCATATAAATCTGCATATGAACAGGTTGAAAATAAGGTTTTCCCTTTCCGGGTCCTTAGAATCTGGTAACAAATGGTTCAAATTGTCTTCTTTTGTTTTATTATGAATCTTGATTCGTACCAGCGGCTGGATAGTCATGAAGAAAATGAATAATTTTGCAGGCTCAGGAAGTACTAGCTTTTTAGGCGCTTGTTAAATTTTTTTTTCTGTGTGGAATTATTGCAATTTCTGTTGTGAATTATTGCACTTATAGAAATTTCGCACCAAAATGTAAGAAATGTAATGTCAAAAAATAGTAATGACTCAAAGCATTATAGAAGCATTAAAATAAATACATACGTAAGCAATCATAAAGACAACAAAATTCGTTAGATTAAATTTCATTCAATTTTTTTCGAAATATTTAGAAAAACGTATATGCGCTTATAGGAAACTCGCGCACTGTATGTCCCCTTTCACCTTGATGGAGAAGGTTTAAACGGATTATAAAGGTTTCATTTTTCATATGTTGAAATGGTTGAAAGGATCGATCTAGTAAGCTTGGTGTTCCAACCTGGTTCATAAATACCTTTTTGAAAACCGGCAAAAATGTGTTCTACTGAAGCCTAAGTTTTTTTGTAAATGACCATTGTCAAACTTAAATTATGTTTGATAGGCTGCGATATCTCAATTTTATAGTAGTATTCTAAATGATTTTTGACGTAGGACTACGTCTGTGTTTTCGATACTGGGGTACACATTCAAATTGCGAAAATTTGGAGCGTCACGAAAAACGGTCAGGTTTTGAACGTTAATTACTAAGTAATTTCACGATCGATTTCCAAAATGTTTGCAGCATTTGGTTAAGACATTTTCTACGCTTTGATTTCAATAGTTAAATTTATTGATTCTTAACATGCAACTAATAAAATTAACGTAAATATGAGGCGATGTCTTATAATGTCGTTTTTTCAGAGTAAATTTACCAAATACATAGTACTTTCCTAGCACAGACTTCATATTTGAGTAATGAACGTCTCCTAGGCAGCCATGAATGTTATATAACGGGTACACCTTTGCATTTTGATTTAGTTTTTCGGCAGTCGCGGAGCTGTGCAGTGGCTGTAGGATCGAAGTTGGTGGTAGCAAGCACCCTGGAGGGTGCACTGGTGAGCAGTCGTTGCCCAGAGAGGCGTTCGTGCAGTTGGCTGTTGTTGCCGATGCTCCCGTCAACCTCGCTGCCAGAAACATGGCTGCTGAAGCCTACGAGTTGGCGGGAAAAAGCCGCCCGTGACAACGAGACAAGAATCAATCATCCCACGTCACCTGCAGATGGCCACCCTCAAAGAAAAGGAGATGAACCATGAAAAAAAGAAATCCGTCCTTTTCAGGACGACCAAATCAATTTGCCAACTGAAGGGTTCGTTTGGATGAATTTTCTCTTGTGCTGTTTAAAACTTCCATTACCGCGCCCCGGCTGAACATGGCATTGCTTTAAACGCCGCGTCCCGGAGTAAATGGCAAAGCACGTTCAACAACAAATGAACCAATAAATCCATAACTATCTTCTACGCGTTAAAGATAGTGGCCCTCTCAACCATCGTAGAAAATACAGCCGGGGCCGCGTCATAATTAAGAGCCATTAAGAGCAATGCTTTCTAAAGAGTGTACAAAAGAATTTTCTTGGCCCCTTTCAGGACTGACTTAAATCAATTAGCGGATGGCCCTGACGTGTCTGGAAAGTGTATGGCAGTTTGATTGCTGCGTAGTCCTACGTCACCTTTGCGCACAACCCCATTGGGCTGTACCTTGTAGTTTTAGTCACCGGAATAGTAACAGCATTATATATGACATTAAATAAAAAAAGCATATAATTAAACATTCCGTGTTCCTTGGGCACTCTCCACCAATAGGGAAGCTATTGGGGCGATTCGCTAGAAAACTTATACGTTTCATTGTACTGCGGTTCCAGGATATACCACCTTTACTTCATAGCTCCGATCCATAAGATTTGCATGGCATAATCTTAGCAATCTTGATCAAGGTGCAGCGAGATGCTTCAGAAAATAGCCTTCTCGCAACAGAACAGAAAATTCCTTTGGATACAGATTAGATAGATACGACTTGAAGTCAATATTGCTATGTATTGTAAAATTTACCGCCTTTTCCAATCAATTCATAATTTTCAGTTTAAAAAAGCAACATGAATGGCAGGTTAAAATTTATGTGTAGTACAGCTCTGCCTACTTCGAAAAATTGATTTCCAGTTTTCAAATTTGCACTAGCTTGAGAACGGCTGGTCCTAGAAAAACAATTCTGATGATGAAATTTGTTGGAAATGATGCGTATAATCAAATTTTTCTAAAATTTAAATATTTATAAAAGTCACCCAAATTTCACAGATGAAAACAAAAAAAAAAAGAAATCAGAATTGCCTTCGAGAAGTAACTTTTAGCCAGATTTTAGGGCATTTCAAAGCTTTCTTTGAAAACAATGAATACCTCATCGGAGAGGGCATGAATTGAAAAAAAAAAAAATGGTATGTTTTATAACATGATTTTGTTGATTTTTTTCATTCGGCGTCATAGTTTCCTGAAAATACAATCAATTTACTAAACATTTTCCTGTGAAGTCTATTTAATGGGATAAGTGTTTTCATGTTAAAGTTTTTAAAATAAAATTCTCATTTCTTGAAACGGTATTTGAAAAGTTACTCTTCATGAAAAAATAAAAAAAAAATCATTGCAAAGTGATACCTAAAGCATTAGATAATTAGATCCTTCCAAATAAAAACAGTCAAGACATATGGCAGTTTTAAATTTTTTTCATGTTTAACATCAATAAGTAGTGCGATGAGGAAAACTGGACTACAAGCAAAATTAAATTTTCCAGTCGGATTTGCAAGGTAAAAGACTTTGTCAGATATTGGCAACTACGAGGAAAGAAGGAATATGCCGATTTTTAATCGATCGTACATTTCGAAGATAGAGGGAGCCAGTCACAATCTAAATCAAAAGAAAGCCTGGTCGTCCTCGCAGTACTTTACCTCCAAAGTTGGAACAGTACTTTACCTCCAAAGAAAACAGTACGTGAACGTCGCCGGCGTCGGTGGTGTAGTGGTAAGCGTGACTGCTACTTGGCACCCCAGTGGGTCTGGGTTCAATCCCAGTCGACGTTGGTGGTTTTTCTGAGGCGAAAAAATCTGGTCACGTCTTCCTTCGGAAGGGAAGTAAAGCCGTTGGTCCCGGCTCATATTCATGAGTCGTTAGGTAGGGTCCAGGTGGTGGAGTCGTCTTCCTGGCGTCGGTGATTGTCACCATGTGCGGAAATAGGCCGACGTAAAACAATAAAAAAAAAGTACGTGAACGAATTAGTCGAATTCCAAAGATCTCAACGTATCCCGTAAAATCATCAGAAATGTACTTAAAGAAGAATTGAGATTCAGAGCATACAAAAAATGCTAAATACTCGGACTTACTGAAGCAACAAAAAGAATAGGGTCATTAGATGTCGGGAACTCATTCGCCGACGCGGTGATTCGTTGATATTTTTTTAAACATTTTACATCAGAAAGAACATGATGAATAATTTGAAATTGAATGTTTTTTAATATGAAAGATTTGCTAGATACTGCATGATTGATAGAAGGATTGAAATCATTGTTTTCATGTCTAAAAGATTTAAAGAAATAATAATAAACCATTCTTCGAGATTACATGTCAGTGGATTAGAAGTATTTAAATTAGAAAGAACCGCTTATGGTTTAAAGAAGAGATGATCTCTCAAGCATGTTCATTAGCTTCGTGTCGCAAAAAAATCATGAAATAATAAATTCTATCTTCTACTTTCCTAAATTCGGCCTAACGATCTTTCAGCCTACACTGAACATATTTTTTCGTGAATTCGCTTATCCGCATATTGTAAACAGAGTTTTTGGTGAATTGAACACATGTACCATTCATTTTAAGCGACATTCGTACTGCTTGTCATCAGCGTAATGCTTGTATTACACCTTATTCGTACAATGCACAGGAATTTCGTGCAGACCAACCAATCGCTTCTTTTAACCTCTCGTTCACGGACATGTTGGTGTTGCTGCTGTGACGCGAAAAATCATTTGTTTACCTCGAATTAAAAGTAAAAGCGTCAAACGCTTCGAATCGAAAGTTTTCACTTCATCTTCATTTATCTCTCCACGTCTCATGGGTCACCATAGCCAAGAAAGATGTACCCCGAAATCCGTAGCAAATCTTCCCAGTTGAACAGGATCAATTCTCAAATCAGAAACGTCAAAAAATAGATCACGATGAAACCTCTTCCTCCCCCTCCCTTCTGAACATACAATTTCTTCGTTATTTTGACAGCTCATGTAGTATCGAATCCTGCGTCACGAATGGTATATGTCCAGGTATATGGTCCAGGAATGGTATTTGGCCACAGACTCGAGAAAATCGGGAAATGCGGAAAAATGCGGGAATCCAAAATCATCGGGAAATATGCGGGAAAAAGTCGGGAATATCGAAATCCATCGGGAATGTTT
This sequence comes from Aedes koreicus, assembly GCA_024533555.2. Taxonomy (NCBI): domain Eukaryota; kingdom Metazoa; phylum Arthropoda; class Insecta; order Diptera; family Culicidae; genus Aedes; species Aedes koreicus. The sequence continues at coordinate 116,380 of JAHHFK020004062.1, read as the reverse complement.
GTCATATGGAAGGAACAATACTCACACCTTTTTCAAATTATTGATTTGAGTTGCGTTTTTGTCATCAACTTGGTCCAACGATCTTATTAACGGAATAAAACAGTGTTTTCTGCCAATCCAGCGTTGCCGAAGAAGATAGCTCAGTGCTCTATGGATGGCCCGGTTGTTAACTGAAAGGCGTTCAAAGAATTGACTGGAAAAATCAGGGATCTGTGAGCCGCTCTGGCTTTGAAGTCCTCAACATCGTTAGCTGCGGCTTGCACGTCGTACAAAATTCCTTCAAGGAGGGGCTAAGACAAACAAATTGGCATGTGGATCATTTTCTGCTGGCTTTGTTCAGCCTGTTGAAAAACGTACCACTTGGAAAATCTGGCTTCACGGCTCTGTCAGGTGTAGTTTCGCACATGGATTACTTTTGTTTTTATTTTACTTGACTGGAACTCCTTAGGTGATCCTTTTGACTGAAGCATCGCTATTTTATGCATTAGTGTAAATTTTAGTGCAAAATAACTTTGCAATTTTTTTACCCTCTCGCCGGTCAAATTTTTCACCTTGTCGACGTTGAGATGGCTTATCTCATGCTATAAACATGCATGTGAGACCAAGAATTTGACTAGTAGTGAAAGTATCACATATTCTAGCCATTTATTTCACTGCCACGTCGTAGAACGTTTATATAAAGGCACTAACATCAGGTGTGATACTGGCGGGTTATGCCGCAATTCACTCTTAGACTTCTTACTTTCAATCAAAGGGAAACGACTAAAAGGACACTTTTCATTTTCGTGGCAACTTATGTTGTTGTTTATCCATTTGTTTTATGGAATGAATAACCAAAATACCTGGTTTGCTCATGGCATAATAAGTGAAAATAATTCCAAATGTTCGAAAAGGGTGAATGTTCTGATCAAGGCAAATATCTGGCGGTTCGAAATGAAGCACATAGCCACAGAAAAGATTTACTTTAGACTGGCGATGATAAGCATGTTTATTTGAGATAGGACGCGGAGGACCCGCTTAGGAATCACGAGTAGTAGTAGATTGAACCTTTCCAAGTAGTTTTTATCAGCAACAGTGCTGAGAGGGTCAGTAAGGGTTTAGTATTTGGGGGGTATGTTTTAATCACGGTAGTTCCATTTCAATTCCGGTTTCGGTTCTATTTCGATTCCGTTTTGGATGCCGTTTTGTTTCCGTTTCAATTCCATTTCTATTCCGTTTCGGTTCCATTCCAAATTAAATAGCTCGGGGCTGTTAAATGAACGCCATTAGCATAAGACAACCTAACTGACTGACCCTTAAATCACACTTTAAGATGGAAGCTCATTACATACTAATTCAAACTTTTAGGGTTATTATTAGAAGATACCGCAGTGCTGTAAATAGCCAACATAGGCGCACCATTGAAATTGAGGGTTGTCTAGAAATATCATTCGCTGTATGAATAATAAATATAATGCATACTCTTGTTGCAATATTTCTTGGGGTTGGCTTCAGTACTACTAGTTGTCAACATAGACTTCATCAAAGGCCTGAGTATCGTCCCTAAGAATTATTGTTTGGCAATTTACATGTCTTTTTGAAATCTAGTTACTACTGCATACGGCCTGGAGATGACATCAGGACTGGGGGCTATTAACTTAGACGGCACTTTGCCCCGAATTATCATCTCTAGGAAACATTAGAAATAATCAAACAAAGATCGTGACATCTAGGATAGGGTATTAATTTTAGCTTCCCTTTTACGACTGCATAACAAAATATCAATTGGTCGTAGTAAAGGTGACGTTGGGAAAGGGTCTACAGGGTGCGGCAGAAAATAATGCGAAAATGTTCAAACTTGAGTAGTGGGTTAATTCGTGTAGCTAGTGACTAATTTCTGTCGAAAGTGTATTTGTTTATGTTTACTTTCAAGTGCTGCATCCAAACATTCTATTTGTTTTATTGCAAATTCGTCAAAATGTTCGCGAAAGAAGTGATCACCAGTTTATTACTCGTCCAGAAGAAGCCGAAAGAGATTTCCAAGGTGGTAGGGTGCCATTTGGCAACAGTTTACCGCATAAAAAAGTCCCTGCAGGATGGTCCTAAGCAGCGGAGGCCGGGAAGCGGACGTCCGCGCTTTGCACGCACGCCGAACGTGATCAAATTGGTCCGTGCGAAAATTGCTCGCAACCCGGTGCGTTCCATAAGAAAACTTGCAAAGGAAGCCAATATTTCGGAGAAATACATGCGGAGAATCATCAAAGAAAACCTGCATGCATCTTCCAGAGCCAGAGTGAAACGCCACTTGATTACGGACCGGGTCAAGGAACTACGAGTGACTCGTTCCAAGAGCTTGCTTTCCTTGTTGAAGAAGGAAAAAAATGATAATCCTGTTTTCCGACGAAAAGCTTTTCAGCATCGATGCTGTGGCCAACAGCCGCACGGACCGGCTCATTTCACTGCTGAAAATGGAGAACGTTCCGGAAAATGTGAAATTCAAATTTCAAACCAAACATCCGGCTGGTGTCATGATGTTTGGCTTGGTGGCGTCCAACGGTTTGAAAATGCCGCCTGTTTTCATTGATGCTGGAGTTAAAATCAATACCGAAGTGTATATCGGTATTTTAAAGGACCAAGTGCTTCCCTGGGTGAAGGCCAACTTCTCCGAGGCCAACCAAAACGTTGTCCTACAGCAGGATGGAGTGCCGTGTCACACGTCCAATCGAACCCAACAATGGTTGAACGATAACATGAAGTTTTGGCCGAAGGATTTGTGGCCCCCTAGCAGTCCAGATCTTAATCCGTTGGATTATTCGATTTGGGCATATGTTGAAGCACGAGCCTGCAAAACATCACACCCTAGTGTGAAAACCCTGAAGTCAACCATAACACGCACATGGCAGTCAATGTCGGAGGACTACGTCCGAAAGGCATGCTCTGGCTTCCGGCGTCCGGCGTTAATAAAAATGGAGGACACATTGAATAAATTTGTTTAAAAGGACTTTATAAAGATAACTGCACTCGAAAATGTTGATATTATTGCTTGAAATAGTTGAAAATGGGATTTGAAAGAAATAGAACAAATTTTCGCATTATTTTCTGCCGCACCCTGTAGTCTTTACAACCAAGCTGTCACGCAGCTCCAGCTAGATACCCTCAAAAAAAAAGTAACTTTGCAATTTTTTTACAATTTTTTTCTTTTTATATGCTACACGAGTTTCCCAAACCTGTGGTGGTAACACTGCTGTTATTTTTAAAATACCATAAAATCTCAGTCCATTTGTATAATAGACAATTATTTTTCACTGCAGTGGACAGAAACCTATTGTGCCACCTTACAGCAATAACAAAGACACCAAATGCATCAGACTTTTTTTTGTTATAAACGAATGCATTTCACAAAATTAGCTCTGCTTTTTTCAACCCCTGTTAAATAGGCTAAATATAAAATGTCGACCAATTGATGCATGACGATATTTTTGAACCTCTGGAGAGCGTTAGATAAAAATGATGAAAATCGTGTTTTTTTCAGGTTCATCAGTTTTCTCACTGAAATTTTGCGAAGGTCGTTGGGTGGAAAATGAACAGGTTGCTAGAAGAGTGCTACAAATGTAGCCCCATTTGAGAAGATTTGTGGACGAAGTCAAGAAGCAGGAAGAAAGAAGGCTGAAGGAAGGTCATCCGAATTTCAAACGGAGCATTTCGTCGGTATTCCGATCAAAGGTGTTCGCTGTTGTGATTGATGCGGTAGACGATAAGATGCTGGGACCAAAGCTGAATTTTGTCATCACGTCTGCAGCAAATGTCGAGTCGTTTCCCAGACTGAATCGCCTTTGGCTTCGTTTCTTTTTTGACGATTTGACGGGACTAGTTAGAGCCGCTATGTAGAAATTTGTTAAGCCCGAGCGTCTGACAGTCAAAGCAAAATCGTTAATTAAAATAGAATTGACGGAGAGCAATCTTCTGCTAGCCCTTAATGTGGAAATCGGTTTTGCCTCTAAATTTACAATCAAGGAAGCGAGAGGATTTGCAAAAAATTCCGAAAAAGACGTTTTGGCATTCCGCAATGACTGTCGATCTTTTTGCTGTGATTTTTTAAAGAACCTACTCAATCTCCATTTACATACCTTTTAACGCGTTACACCATATGCATTAACCCTGATGTTATACCTCACTTCACGGACATAGCTAAAAAGCGTCTGGAGCTGTGTCTGGAAAGACTATCTAAGCGCTGCAGATGCTCACAAAGTGAGAGAAGAATTTGGACACCTGTGCTCAATGCCGTTTTCGAAGACGTTGCTTGCCGGATTTCAGATAAAAGAACAGAGTTTGAACAAATTTTGGCTAGAACTGATTGGTCATTCCAAGAAGTAGGTGCCAAATTTGATAACATTTGTTAAAAAGATGCTCATCCTGTCGCACGAAAATTTTACGACGGAGCGAGGATTTTTAATTAATGAAAAGTGTCTGGTGGTGAACCAAACTGAAAAGAGCTTGGTAGCTCAGAGAGTTGTCTACGAACTGTCAACGACGTTGAAATCACGAAGTCCTTCATACAATATGCACGCAATGCACGTGCATTATTTTACACTCGAAAACCTCGAATACTTTACTATTTTTCTTCGATGTTTTTGCTTCTAAAGGGTGTCCACGATGAAATTGCCTGCAAGTTTTAAAGTCCTGTGATCAAAACTCGCGGAAATGGAGTCGAAAGAACTCCACGCTCGTGCGTGATAAAATCTTGCGCATTCATCACGAGAACAAGGATCTCTCGCATCGTTCCATCGCTAAAACGTTGGGAATCGCGAATTCCACGGTGTCGCGAGTGATTAAGCGGTTCGAGGAACGGTTGACCACCGATCGGAAGCCCAGAAGTGAAGGAAAAAGTATTCCGTACAACACCAAAAATCACAACCGCGTAGTTGGGGCCTTCAACCGAAATCCGAACGCCTCCGTTCGGGATGTGGCTAAGAAGCTGCACCTAAGCCGAAGTTTTGTCCAGAAGGCCAAAACTAAGGCTGGGCTTCGAACGTTCAAGGTACAAAAGGCCCCTAATCGCGACGAGAAGCAGAACAAGTCCGCCAAAACCTGTGCCAGGAAGTTGTACCTCAACATGCTGACGAAAGTTGAATGCTGCATCATGGACGACGAAACATATGTGAAGGCCGACTTCAAACAGATCCCCGGCAACCTGTTTTTCACGGCCAAGGATAAGTTCAGCGTTCCGGAGCATGTCCGCACTCAGAAGATGTCCAAATTTGCGAAGAAATTCCTGGTTTGGCAAGCCATCTGCACGTGCGGGAAGCGGAGTGCACCTTTCGTGACCCAGGACACGATGAACGGACAGGTGTACATAAAAGAGTGCCTCCAGAAGCGGCTGCTTCCTCTCCTGAAGGCCCACAACGTCCCAACAATCTTCTGGCCGGATTTGGCCTCATGCCACTACTCCAAGGACGTGCTGAAGTGGTATGCGGACAATAAGGTCAATTTCGTGCCGAAAATGTTCAACCCTCCCAACACTCCGGAGCTCCGCCCCATCGAGAAGTACTGGGCGATTATGAAGCAGCACCTTCTTAAACGACCTAAGGTAGTGAAGACAGTCGAGGAACTGAAGAAAGTATGGGTTTACATGCAAAAAACGGTTGATTCACAGGTTGTGCAGAATCTTATGGCCGGGGTTAAGGCCAAGGTGCGGGCATTTGCGTATGGACTGTAAGTAAAATACGAGTAAAATGGTAAAATGAAGTTTAATAGTTATTTCTCAATCCCTGAAAATTTGATGGCAATCGGATGAAAACTCGAATTTTGCGAATCAATTTTGTGTGTGGCAATTTCATCGTGGACACCCTTTAGAAACTTGAATGATCAATGACTTATATAGTGCGATTTTTGTTGCCGTTTGCAAAATGAGACACCAAAGCAGGTTACGTTCTACGCAAGAAGCCCGATTTGCGGCATAGCATATTGCCTAAATGAAACAAGTTAGAATTTCAGATTGAACAATTTCCTCAATAACTTTAATATCTGTTAATCCAATTAATGTCAACTCATTTTCACAGTCGGGAAAATTTGGCAAAAATGCGGGAAAAATTAGGCAAAAATGCGGGAATTTGTAAATTAAGATTGTGTGGCCACCCTGTAAGTCAATTTCGTTGCAGAAAACAACGAATATTTTGGTGAGATATACAAAAGATTTCGTTGTATTAACTAAATTTTATTTTCAGTGTAATAACGCTTGGCCTTATGGCCTCCGGCCTAATGGCCCTACATCAAAAACACTTGGGTGGGTTTAGTCATTTCCTTTTAATTCTGTTTGTCCTTGTCCTTTGTGTGCAGAAGAACATGCAATATCAGAGCGCAACTGTGGGCTTCGTGGTCGTGCAGTGAACGGCGAAATCATCATTCAGGTGTATTCTGAGTGCCATGAGGTAAGGGTTCAATCCCAGGCTCCACCTTGAATAATTTTTACGCTTCTCAAAAGTATCTTTTCTAGTCCACAGCGTGTTGTTTATTTTCCGTTGTCTTATGTTAAGCGTTCAGTCTGCACAACCTCTGGTTGAAGACGGTATCAATTGTTTTCTTTTTTCAACAACAATGACTCACAGTTTCAAATAAAATATCAACTTAAAACAAAACTATCGCTTTCCAAATAACCGCAAACCGGCTATCGTTCACCAAATTCCTCCTATTGATGCGTCTATCCACTTTACATAATTCCACTCACACCCTTTATTCAATTAATTTCCTTTTCATTTCTCGTTTTGAACATGATCTCGACTCACTCCTCCAGTCTTTTTACTTTCCATCCCTACAATGCACCGGTATACAATACATAAATTCCGAACAATATCGCGCCATACCAATGCGTTCAGGGATAAAACATACACGCAGTTCGACCAAACACTAGACACTGCCCGCGGACGATCGGCAATAACTTTCGCTGGAATTCGAAAACTCATCTGCTGTTCAAACGACCTAGCAAGGGGGTGCCTTTGATCGGATTAAAATGCGCTCACATACCTACCAGTAATAACAAATGTGCTTACAACAACAGAAACATAAACGATCATGCAATAGGAGCAGTTCGGAGAAAGTATTGTATTCTTCTCCTCATAAACGCGAACAAACAAAAAACGTGTCCATTGTTCGCGGGCTCTTCTACTAAGATCTCTTTTCGGTTTTGATGCTACCGAATTGCATGTGCAAACAATCATGGGAAAAGTGGTTAATTCCAAACTCGAATAACTATCACGAACAGCAAGATATATGCGGGGAAGAGGGGTGCTTTATAACAAACGAGCATTTGGCCGCTTTAATTTGGCACCCCCATTATTATGCAATGAATCTGCCACACCGCTGCGATTCACGTCACAGCACTTTAGGTGCAACAGTTAGTGATCTGCTTTAATTTGATTTTTCAGGTGGAAGACTTTTACCTCAACCGAAACGTTTTATATGTATTGCTATTATAGTTAATATTATTATTATCTACTCGTGGGTTGGCCTCAAATCAAAACGTTTAATTGAGGAGTGACATCATGATTCTTCTTCGATATTGTTGCGAGATTGAGGTGTGCGGTAAGCGATGAAGTGTTGCGAAAGTAATCACCTATAAGTAGTATCACCTAGAAAAAGGGGGATTCTTTAAATGAGCCAGCAATGTTCGATACGTTGGTACAAAAACTGGTGGTAGAAATACGCTGGCCTTTTAACCAACCGGTGAAGGCCAATAGGTCCAATGTCATAAGGCCGTAGTAGGCTATTAGGCTGAATGGATCAGTAGATCGAAAGCCGTTATGCGGAATGGGTCGTTCAGTCGAATTTAGGTAAGAAGAAGAACGTAGTATTCCATGAAATATATGCTTATAAACGTTCATAGCAGATTATTCCTACTGTACATAAAAAATACTGAATTTTATCAGACGCGTACAATTTATGAAGCCTGTCCACATTCTATTTCGGACACCAAAATAATAGCAGCAAAAAAAAATTACACATAATTCAACAAAACCGATTGTTTATTTCACAATAATAGAGTTATATCTACATTAAAAACAGTTGATTAAGATGTTAATCCTTCTTTCTGTAAAATTCTCCAACTTTCTGTGGTACACCCGCCATCAGGTTCAGTACGGTATCCTCAGATGCGCCCGCCGTGATGATTCTCCATGTTCTCTTGAAATCATCGGTACCATTTGCTTTCTTCTTAGTTTCGAAGAGTTTCCGGTTAACTAGAGCCCATTACTTCTCTATTGAGTAAAGTTTTGGAAATTTTGGTGGATTGGCTGTTTTTGGCACATATTAGACCTCTTGGATCATATACCATTCCAGGACGGATTTCACATAGTTACAAGGGGCTAAAACAGAGCTGGAGATTCGTGGCTTCTGATGAACGGTAGCAACCGCTTTTGCAGACATTTTTTCTCGTACACATCTATATTGATAGTGCCGGAAGAGACTAAACTTTTAGATTTTCGACCACAACTACTTAAGGCCTGCTAAATCAAATACTTCTTCGGGAATTTGGACACCTTTGTCCCGAAATGCTTGGCAATGGCGCTCCTTTGCATTGCTGTATAAAAAGCCAGATCCGAAAGTTTTTTAAAGTCTTCGAGTACGTATGTTTCGTCGTCCAATATGGTACAAGAAAACACGTTTTAGAACAAGTTTTAGCACAAACTTGGTGTAAAGCTCCTTAGCACGACTTTCCGCAGTGAAATGTTGCTTGTCATCACGGTTGGGCACCTTTTTTAATTTCGTACGCCTTCAGTTCTTGTCTCTGCTTCACTTTTTGTACGTATGATTTTGACTTCCCAACTTTGCGAGCAACATTTCGCACAGAAAGATTGGGATTGTTCTGAATAATGGCTAAAACTATGTCCATTTAGAATCCGGAATAATAAAATCATCTGTATCTCGGTAACGGATTGACGTATAAATAAGTTTAATACATCAAAACAAAGGTAATTCACTGTACTTTAAGGAAAACATATCAATACAAATCATTTCTCTTCGTTTCTAATGAAAATTCGCACTTTCTTCTTTATTCCTCCCATCAAACGCTGCACACCTCCGGAGTCAACTTCCTTGGCACATTTGTTCCACATTTTGGTCATCTGAGTCGCATCCCGAGCCGTTTTTCCACTTTTCTTAAGCTTCCGCTTCATTATTGCCCAAAATCTCTCGATGGGCCGGAACTGCGGGCAGTTGGGTGGATTTATGTTTTTATCGATGAAATCAACGTTATTATCGCGGTACCACTGGATGACTTCCCGGCTGTAGTGGCAACTCGCCAAATCTGGCCAAAACTTCACGGGACCTTTATGGGCTTTAATGAAAGGTAGTACGCGGTTTTTGAGGCATTCTTCCTTGTACAGCTTCGAGTCCATCGTCTTATTCGTCACGAACACTTTGGTCTTTGCTCCGCAGCTGCATATCCCTTGCCAAATCATCAGTTTTTTTTGCAAATTTGTCCATAAAAGCAAACTTAAGCTTCGCAGGAACATCTCCTCGTGCCGTCGCCATGTAGAATTTTTGGCCAGGAAGCTGTCCGAAATCCATTTTGACGTAGGTTTCATCGTCGATGAGCAGGCATCCTTAGTACTTTCAAAATCTGCTGGTACAATTTCCGAGCTCGAGTTTTGGTGACGAAACTTTGCTTCAACGTTCTGTTTGGTTGCTTGCTGGCTCGATAAGAACGATATCCTGCTCGCAAACGAATTCTTCGAACGGTACTGCGAGCAGCAGCGTATTTCTGTGCGATTTCATTATCTGATAGTCCAGGGTTTGCTCTGACGGTTCTCAACACCTTCTGGTTCAGCTTGCGGTCATATGTTCCACTACGACGCTTACCTTGAGGCACTCGATCCACGCTCTTTCGCTCCCTGAAACGTTTGAGCACATCATACACGGTTGATTTTGGCGATTTTCAACGTTTTTGCGATTTTTATTGCGGACCACGTTGGATTATCAACGCGGGTGTGCAGATTTTGTTTCTCTCCTCTCGGATTGCCATCTGAAATAACTTTTGACTCACTGCACGAAACACCGTGAAATTTATACCACAGAAAGTGGGTGCCTAGTTAAACAAACCGCTTGCAGTGGTTTTGCAGCGGTCACTTACCGTGCCGCTGTAACACAATAAGTGATTCCGGATTCTAACTGGACAGAACTTTACCACCTTCTTGTCGATTTGTTGGGAGCATACTTTTCGATTGGTTCCACTTCCAACCTTCCGATCCACAGTCAAGCGCTGGCCAAATGATTTGAAATAATTCAAAATCTACACTCAAAGAAAAGTGTCTGAAATTTAACGTAGACAGGCTTTAATTTTCACCCAATTCTTGAATCCAATGCCTGGTAAACAATTGCCAGAAGACCGTAGAGCCTAGTTCAACCTGAGTTTGTTAATTAATTTTGATGCCTTCCGCTGAGTCATCGTCATTAGTCCAACCATTAGTCATCTATCAACATTAACGCTTTATTGATCATCGTTCGTCATTTGCATTGATACACTGCTGCCATCACAGGCGTCGATCGTTCCAAAAAAAGAATACAAGTACTTGACTTTGAGGGAGCTTCGCTTACCTTGAAATGCACCTACCTAAAACGGAGAAGAACCAAGTAACCAATCGTTTTGCTACTAGCAGTGCATATTAATTGTTCGATTAATGAAAACAACATGTACTGAATTGTCTGAGCAATCACTAACTTACTAAACATGGGTGCGCAAGCAGACGCCCTCAGGCCTAAATCGACGATGGCGCAATATTGACATCCATCGTTATACAACCGTGCACCTCCTTCGGTGCATCCGACGGAGGTATGAATCGATATAACGTTTTGTCCAATGTTCATTATTTGCTCGAATCGATGCAACCGAAAGCCTACTGTGTTTTTTCGTTTGTTATTATAATGATGGGGTGAGGGAAGTTGCCGGCGATGGCGATAGCTGTGGGGGGGGGGGGCCCCCCCCCCGCCCCCAAAAATAAAAAGAGGCCCCCACCCAAATTTTTAAAAACCCCCCCAAAAACATATCAAAAAAAAAAACAATTTTAAACAAAAAAATTTTTTTTAAAGTCCTTAAAATAATTTCCCCCCCAACCCCATTCATTTCCCTAAACCCCTTTTCCAAAATTTTTTTTTTTAAATTTTTTTTAAATTTTTCTCTCTAATTTTAACCCCAAAAAAAAAGACCCAACAACGGAATAATAAACTAAAATTATTTATTGAAAATAAATTAAATAAAACAGTTAATATAACACATTCTATGTAGTGTTTCGGTCATTGCGCTAGCAGGGCACTTGTTGCAATTCGATAAGTAACTTCAATGTGACTCGATTAAAGGTTGTACGGAATCAAATTGCACCACTTTTAAATGGCTGTAACTTTTTACCCGTTGGGTATTTTCTATTGAAATTTTGGGTGGAATTAGTTCAACGTGAATTTGTTTACGCTGTGTAAGTTTCACTAGCAGATGTGCAATCGTTGCGAAGATAAAGTCGGAAGAACAGCAGCGGCGCAAAGAAATTTTGAGCACGTTCCTCGAAAATCCGGATCTTTCTCATCGTGCCATCAGCAGGAAGCTGGGAATGGTACATTCTACGGTGTCTCGTGTTTTAAATCGGTACCACAAACGTTTGACTATCGATCGGAAAGAAAAAAGTGGCAAATGGATCTCCGTATAGTGTCAAGGATCACAAGCGGGTAGTTCAAGCTTTCAAGAGGAATCCCAACAGTTCAGTTCAAGATGTGGCGAAGAAACTGAATCTAACCAAAACTTTCGTACAAGATGCAAAAAAAACGTGAAGGACTATACACGTACAAAGTCCAAAAGGCGCCTAATCGCGATGAACGGCAGAATACGGTAGGTTAAACACGTGCACGGAAGCTCTACACCCAGATGTTGACGAAACCACATTGCCTCGTTATGGATGATGACGTATATAAAAGCAGACTTCCGGCAGCTTCCGGGGCTCCAGTTTTTCACTGCTCATCATAAATTCGATGTCCCTGAGGACGTTAGAAAACAGAAGATGTCAAAGTTTGCCAAAAAATATATGATTTGGCAAGCAATTTGCTCGTGTGGAAAGCGGAGCACCCCATTCGTGACAACTGGAACGGTCAATGGGCAGGTGGAACGGTCAATGGGCACCTAAAGGAATGCCTCCAAAAGCGACTACTTCCTCTTCTGAGGTCACACGATGGTCCTACGATTTTCTGGCCGGACTTAGCCTCGTGCCATTACTCGAAAGAGGGTTTGGAGTAGTACAAGTCTAAGGAGGCCAATTTCGTGCCGAAGCATTTCAACCCCCCGAACGCACCGGAACTGCGGCCAATTGAAAAGTACTGGGCCATCATGAAGCAGGCACTTCGGAAGCATCATAAGGAAGTGAAACCGGAGGAAGATATGAAGAAAAATGGATTGCCACGCAAAAAAAAAGTTGGTCCAAATGTTGTACAGAACCTTATGAGTAGTGTAAAGAAGAAGGTTCGTGCATTTGGATATGGAATTGAAATTGAATAAAACAAACATGGGAAAATATTCATAACATGTTTTATTTTACTCCCTGAAAGTTTGAAGCAGATTTGTGTGTGTCGCAATTTGATTCCGTACACTCTTTACCACGTAGCCACTAATTATAACAATTTTTGGTTGTTTTTTTCTTTTTTTTCCACCACACTCCTAAAATAACCACCTCACAAAATAATAGGTAAATAATAAGGGTGTTCGTAATTGTTCTTTTTTTTATTTTTTTACTTTTTTAGAAGCAAACAAGTTGAATGTTAGTTTAAATTTTAAAAAGAATCATTGAATTTTTTTCTTTATTAAATGCCCAAAAAAGGAAAAACTAAATTTGGCAGAAAATAATGGGATATTTCATGTACATTTCAGCCAGATAACGCCTGAATCTAGACTGTTGTATGAAAGATAGCAAACTTTGTTGAATGGCGCATGAAAGATTGCAAACAATTTCGTTGTTTACACTTCCTATGGTTAGGAATGAAACGAGGGGAAATTTTACGTGCATATAAAATTCATTATTTTTTCTGTGTACTTATATTTTTTGTCACTCATTTGGAAATAACTCCCATTGCCCACGACAGCGTACGAGAAATCAATCTATTTATCTAAAGGGCGATACGGTCAAAATTTGGTCAATATCAACTTGACGTATTTCTTTCAATTTTGCATTTAAAAAACCTGAACACCCCTCATTTTGAAGGTGTGTGTGTGTAGAATGTTGATCCTATTTTGATTTTGGAATTCACTCTTCAGTTGTCAAAATGCCGTCCAAGCAAGAAGAGCAGCGTATCAAAATTTTGCTCGCGCATCGCGAAAATCCGAGCTACTCGCACGCAAAGTTGGCAAAATCGCTAAAAGTTGCCAAATCAATCGTTACAAATGTAATTAAAGTGTTTGGGGAACGTTTGTCGACAGCCAGGAAGTCTGGATCGGGGGAAATCGAAAACCGGAAGCCGCTGAGACGACAAAGAGAGTTGCCGGTAGTTTCAAGCGAAACCCTAACCTATCTCTCCGAGATACCGCAAATAAGCTGGGTGTATCGTCTACAACCGTGCATCGAGCCAAAAAACGAGCCGGACTATCGACTTACAAGAAGGTAGTGACTCCAAATCGCGATGATAAACAAAATACGACGGCCAAAGCGCGATCCCGGAGGCTGTACACGACGATGCTGACGAAGTTTGACTGCGTGGTAATGGACGACGAAACCTACGTCAAAGCCGACTACAAGCAGCTTCCGGGACAGGAGTTTTATACGGCAAAAGGAAGGGGAAAGGTAGCAGATATTTTCAAGCACACGAAACTGTCAAAGTTCGCAAAGAAATATCTGGTTTGGCAAGCCATCTGTACCTGTGGCTTGAAAAGCAGCATTTTCATAGCTTCCGGGACTGTCAACCAAGAAATTTACGTGAAAGAGTGTTTGAATAAACGTCTGCTGCCTTTCCTGAAGAAACACGGTTGTTCCGTACTGTTTTGGCCGGATTTGGCATCTTGCCATTACGGTAAAAAGGCCATGGAGTGGTACGCCGCCCTCAACGTGCAGGTGGTTCCCAAGGACAAGAACCCTCCCAATACGCCAGAGCTCCGCCCAATTGAGAAATACTGGGCTATTGTCAAGCGGAACCTAAAGAAGACCAAAAAAACTGCTAAGGACGAGCAGCAGTTCAAGGCAAACTAGCTTTCTGCGGCGAAGAAGGTGGACAAGGTGGCTGTACAAAATCTGATGGCAGGGGTCAAGCGTAAGGCCCGGCAATTCGGATTTGGAAAAGCGGAAGCCTAACTGAATATTTTTCCTGAATTTTATACTAATTGAACTTGAAAAAGAAATTTAATTTGATTTTTTAAATAAACGATTTCACCGATTTACACGCGTTTTCCCTTGACCAAATTTTGACCGTATCACCCTGTATCAATGTCAGTAACTTTTTTTTGGGTGTTTTTTAAAAATCATTGAAAAAGCCATACGGAAACTTGCAGAAACTGGAATAAAATGTGAAATACCACTGTGATGTGTGAATTTTTCCATAGTAAACCATTATTAAGAAAAACAAATCTCTCTTTAATCATTCGGTTTCTCCCTACTGTTTCAAAATAGATTACAACATCCTTCAAAACACCAATTTAAAATGATTATGACAGTTGTTCACTAACCAAAAATATGTTTACTAACAAAATTAAAGCCTTTTTAAGACTTTTATGCGCTGAAACATAAAAAATGCGTAGATTGTAATTTTGAACAATTGTATATTCTACTTAGAATTTACATACGGAAATTAATGAATTACTTTAAAAAAAATCCTAACCTTCCTAATGCGTTCGGGTAAATATGACCCGCAACACTCCTTTAAAACTCTATAACTTTTGAAGATAACAACCAACGGGTCTGAAATTTCTTGCCTTTTAATACTCCGAGAAGACGTTACTTTGAAGGTAACATTTAATTTTTTCGTGCGTATCTGAAGGGCTCCGCAAAAAACGGTGGGGCGGACCCGTAAGCAGAGACACTTACGCGAAACCCGCGGGAACATGAGATTCTCCTTCCAACGATACGACCCAACAAATCGAATAACCCAATTTGCAATACTTATTAAGCTTTCTACGGGATGGCTTGTTAAGAAGGGCGCGTCACTCTCACTGAAACTGTTGGAGTAGAATTCACAGCATCACAATCGAATCGGTAGGATAAAGAAAATGATACTGTTTGTTCCCTCCTAGACGCCGGTTGTCATACCACTCCATTGTCCAATTCCAGCTTGAGTGATACCCTGATGCTCCCTCCCTTCCCAATATATATT
Organism: Aedes koreicus; assembly: GCA_024533555.2. Classification (NCBI taxonomy): domain Eukaryota; kingdom Metazoa; phylum Arthropoda; class Insecta; order Diptera; family Culicidae; genus Aedes; species Aedes koreicus. Next base: position 101,080 of record JAHHFK020004062.1, on the reverse strand, counting down.
TAATGTCATATAGTAATGTATAAAATATGGTAATTAATATTATAATTATAATAAATATAGCGAATGAATATTATAATGACAAATAATATAGTGAATGAATATAAGAATGAAAATAACAATTCCATTTGTGGACCTGAAAGTTTAGACAATGTAGCTGCGAGAAAAAAAATTGATTTAAAATTATCTCATCAAACTTGGAATATCCATGGATAATCTGAAATTATATAGCAATAGAATGGTAAACCCAAAATTTCGATGTGCTGTTCCGTTTCCTTGCAATAATTTATGTAGTGAGTCTCATCGGAAATAGCGATTTTAATGAAATGAATTTAAATGTAATTATGTCACATCATTTAATATCATAACATAAAATAATAAACTGACGTTAAAATATAAAATAATAATACCAGCAAGCCAGTAAACTATAGTAGAATACATATATCCGTAACTAATCTGATCACCCACTCATCGAAAGACTTCCACTGTTGCAGTTTCTATTGGATTAAGATCTACTAAGATTAGAATTTGTTTTCACAATAATAGTCAGAGAACATAATAAACGTAGGTACAAGATGTATCTGACATCTACTGGTATGTAACTGAAAATAAAAATTAGGTGTATTAATATCATAATAATATTGGAAAAAAAACTGAAAACAGCTAATAATAAGGCGAAATAAATTTCATATGAGTATGAATCCAAAAACTGAATCTCAATAAAACAAACATACAAAAAGATAAAAAATTGAATTTTTCGATAGCTCTTGTTCATCTGGACCCATATATGATACTTTATGTCTGTGAAATATGAAATGAATGATTGTAAACTGCTAGGTTTTAAATTAATATATATTTTTGATGAAGAAGGAAAGAGCTTTTGTAAGTAGAATTTTTCAAATATGATTTTTTCTAAAAAATAAAAAAAAAACATCAAAAACCTTTCTATCTTTTCAAATACACAACGTAGGCTAGATGAGCCATAACTGACAAGGATGCATATATGCGAAGCTGAAAATGACTTATACAAAAGCATACAAAATGTAATGCATGGATGTTATAATATAAAATGATAATAATTTCATTTTTATTTAAATGTCTGCAGATTGTGGTCCTGCTGCAATTGTACCATGAACCTGAAAGCTAAGACAATGTATCATAGCCACGAGAAAAAAAAATGATTTAAAATTATTTTACAAAACTTGGGATATCCATGGATGATCTGAAATTGTATAGTATATAAGGAATCATGGGATATAAAGCATATAACCTAAAATTTCGATGTGCTGCTCTGCTAATAAATGTGATATAACCACAAAGGAACTGACTCTTAGCTTCGGGTCTTGATCCCTACTGAGCCCTTGCGGCACGTCAAGCCGGCCAGTTCAGCGCAAGGGATCAAAGCTTGTGTTCGATGGTATTCAGAAAAAATATTTGTAGAACAGCTGAAATTAGTATAGGTTGAAATTAAAAAATCATGGAAATAAAAAACTAGTTTTAATAAGGTTGGAGCCAAAATCTTTCAATATTTCAATATTTTGAAAAACTTAAGTTTTGGATTCATGAATATTCTGTGGCTGTCAAAAGTATGATTTTCTTTTGCGTTTAGGAGCGTTCCCTTTTTGGCCAACCATGTATCTAACATGGAGTATTCGAGAGATGATGACTTTTGACCGAGTTTTTACAAATTTGGACCACTGTGCAACGGCTGTGCGTTTGTACCGTTTGTACGCATCGTGACGAATTGACCTAGCACCTGAAACGGTGATGCTACGTGTGTAGTACAATGCACATGTAGGTGGAAAGTATGTTGGCCTTTGCTAGGTTAAATTACGTGTGTGTTTTCTAGTTTGTATCGGTGGAAGGTACGGCCGTAGCAAAGGTCACGTTAAAGGTGACTTAGGTGTCTCGACTTAGGAGGATGGCTTCTTCTTATGATTCAAGTACATTATGTTCCTTTGTTTGAACTTATGCTACAGTGCTTCCAACGATGTTTATATCATGACTATATGACAACTCAACTCTAGTTCGATTCTCGGACAGTTTGGAGATATATTTGAGGTTGAAAATTGTGCTTGGAAAATTATGCATAGGTCGCCAGAAGGATTTTTTTTATAAATAGAATGGTGTCGATATATAACGATTACACTCAAGAACGAGTTTATTTTTATTCGTCTTCATAGATCTAAAAATTGCTTTTTGAAGTGTGTGAAAAATACTTTCGCAGGCAGTACGATGTTTGCCGGGTCAGAAAAATAATATGGCCGTTTAGAAACGACATAGAGTTAATGCTCTTATAATTGCGATACGCTAGAAACGTTTTGAACATTTACACTATGATTAAAAAGTATCGGGAATTTGTAAATAAATCAATTTTTTTAAATTAATTTTCTCAATTTTCTTTCAAATTCAATTTGACCGATTCAAAATAACACCCATTTGAAACAATGCACATGTACCAATGATTGATCCAGTTATCCATGCATTTTAAGTAGGCCACCAGAGGGATGGTCCCCAGCTCCAGATTTTAAAGGGCGTCCGGAACGAGGCAAGTCTTCGACCACTTCATTATCACTCTTGAACTCTTTATACCATTCGTATGCGCTGGTTTCCGAAAGAACCGATTCCCCAAAGGCTTTATGCATAATTTTCAACAAGAACTTTCGTTGGAAATAAAATTGCAAACAAACTTTTTGCTCAAAAAAATTATTCATGGTGAAATTCGACAAAGCCTTAAACAAATTTCTGATGTAAACAGCTGCTAACCAAACTCTAATGCTTCGAATTTCTGACAGATGTCAGTTGTAGAAGTACCAACTTAAGAAAAATAAATTGCTTTCTTCAACCATCATGTTGAAGATTTTTGCCGCTTGAACCTGAAGCATTTCCTGACATCGGTTATTTTGCCGCTTTTGCAAAAACCAAAAGTATAGAGCTTCATTAACCTGTGGATATCGGGGGTCCTTGAAGCGCTTCCGCTTTGCTAAAAATACAATCAAAATTAAACCTGTAAACTTGTTTAACGAAATACTATGTTGATTTCTTACACATTCTTTCTTGTTGACCGAATTCGTTTGTGGACGCAGACCCGATTTTGAACCTCTGCATTTTGTCTCCCACTGAATCACCATTTTCGAGATTTTGAAAGAGATTTCACTTTTTCGATGATCCAATTAACCAACATGTAAGCTTCTTTCTGCGACACACGAAACATTTTGAAAAATTACCGGCTAAAATTATAGAAAAGTTTGACAGCAAGCTTTCCGTTAAACGCTCAAACACAATCATCCAGATGTTCACTTTACACGGTGTTGCCCGAATAAAAAATAATTATATGGCTATAATAGCTATGAGTTTGTATTCTCCCATTAATACGTTTTCCTTATGTGGCAGTTCTCGGATAGTATAGGGTGGTTCAAATAATATCATGAAAATAGGGTGCTCATCAAAACAAATTCGAAAATCAATAGTGAATTACACTAGTTAAGAGCATTTTTGAACTCGATAAGGTGATGATCGTTACCAATGCAAAATCATGCGCTGGATTTAATACCGTGGTCAGAAAAAAAAATAAAGTAGAACCGTTTTTGAGGTAAACAAAAATTTTAATTTTTTGGATTTTGGGCAAAGGTAAATTTACTAAAATGTCAATATCTTTGGATCCAGTGCACCAATATTAAATCTTTTTTCTTATGAGAATGAAGCTAAATAATTTTGATATCGTTCACTTAAATATTATGTCCTGATTAAAAAAAAAATTTGGAGTTATTGTAAACTATATTGCATTTTTTTTAATTTTTCTGCAAATTTTCCCTTAATTTCACAGTTTGATCAACATTTTCAATGAGTTAACACGGTTAAAAAATTCATACTATAATTTTATCTTAAAGCCCATTAAAAACCGAAACAAGAGCCAAAAAATTAATGGATGAAATCGGTAGAAAATTGTCGATTTTTTGTATATCTCAAAAGCGGCCCTACTAAATTTTTTTCTGACCACGGCATTGAATTCAGCGCAGGATTTTGCATTAGAAACATTGATCAACCATTAAAGTTCACACTTTATATTTCATTTTGTAAACTAGTGTTATGAAAATCATCCATATGTCCGTCTTACCCATAGTTCCCCTGAAGTTCGTCCAAAAAAACAGACTCAATAACATTGCTTCGGAAGAATGATAAACAATAATGATTTATTATGTAGGGATCTAAAAAAAACCTGTAAAATTTGTATAAAACCCAATTTGAAATTTTAGCGGCTAACATGACATTAAAAAAAATTGTTTTTTTTTTCGTAGATCACTGCCGGCCCACTTCCTGCCTTTAGTATGCATAAAAAGCAGTGTATCGAAAAACGTTATAAACATTCAAGCATTGAAATAAAACTAAGACAATTCGCAAATTTTCAAAGCAATTAATTTTATTACAGCCTAACAGCTCGTACTTAGTAGATAGTCTTTATACCATCCATCAAGTTCTGTACAGTGGTTTTTATGCACTTCCTTGACGCTGCTGACCAGTTTTTCTTTAAGTCTGACATGTTGTGGGCCACTGTACTTGCCTTTTTTAGGTTCCGCTTGACGATTGCCCAGTAGCGTTCGATCGGTCGCAGTCGGGGACAGTTTGGTGGGTTGATATCTTGTTCAACGAAATCAACGTTGTTATAAAAAAAAACCTCTGTATAGTTGATCTGGCATAATGCGCAGATGCCAGATCATATCCAGAAGAGAGGAGGAATCTCATACTTCCGATATAGTTGAAGTAACCTCTTTTGCAAGCACTCGTTTCGGTTAATTTCAGCATGTATTGTTCCTTTCGTATAGAAAACGAAAGATCGCAAGCCAAATGCGTAAATTGCTTCCCAAACGAGCACCTTCCCACCGCATTTTATATTCGCATCAGTCGTATCTGCAATTGGGACACTCTACCCAACCGATTTGGTGTAGAATTGAGGTCCTGGACAGTGTTCTTGAATGCTCTTTCACGTACGTTTCGTCCTGTATTCCATGGCCAAATCAAGAGTAGAGGCTGATTTGTTCTCCTGAATAAGGTCAACAGCTTTCGGTGGCCATTTTAAGGCACGTACTTTTGCTCGGATCTTAGTGCAACCGCCGGCATTCACTTTTCAATGAGTTCTAGTATTCTTGAAATATAGAGGTCATCGTGTAACTTCACACCGCACAAAAATTCGAGCAGCAGAAAAAATGTCTTCTTGACAAATGCCCACTGAGTAGAGGCTGATCTCCGGTGTCTCCTGGAATATCGTGATCAATGCATGTTCCTGAATCTTGACTAAATTTGCCGTCGAATGCTTCCAGTTTTGTCCAAATTCAACAATTTTTCAAAAAGTCCTCGTTTTACGACTTGAATTTGGGCCAAATTTTGCCTATCTCAATCATTTTGCCTATCCTCTGTATGTTACATTTTTTTAAGCCAATTGTGCAGAGTTTTCTTTCGTACTTCAAGTTCAATCCGCGACATTTTGTCAATAACTGTGACAATGAAAAGAAATGAACTTAAATAGGCTTTTTGACATTTAAACACGACATAATAAGAATACACGCTAAAACAATATTAAGCTTAATTACGTATCAATTGTGTATAATGACATCGCTGGGTAGCTCAGTGGTTACACGTTCTGCTTACTGAGCAGATGGTCGGGAGTTCAACCCAAGTAACCACGAGGCTGTAATAGCATGCATATATAGGGCATATGTATTACGTCTAGTGTATCATTGAAGTTGGATTAAAGCTGAAAAGGGCCCCACTAAGATCGAACTAATGCTATATCTTTTGTTATGCCATAAGACATTGCTAAAGTAGCATTATTGCATTGGTAATGCATCACTACATTCTTAAGCTAATCTAACGCTTCATCACTTGACAACTGTTGATTGATGCGATCCCGCTTTACCGATGTTGATTTTGGGTTGAATAAGTGCAATAATATAATGCTTGTGGTTACTTGGGAATCCCAGGCCCTTCCCCTTCCTTCCCCTTTTTTGCTTGCTCTTTTTCTCTCCCCTAGATTTAAAATAAAAATCAGTCTATGTCGGTATCAGTCATGCGCTTTCTTTCATTGATCGCATCACTTACCACAGTGAATCCATGATCTAAAAATAACCTGCCTCACTAACACAATAACTATCCTTCCCTTGGCAATTTTGGAGACGCAGAGGTAAACATGGTCTCTAGCAATGATTGTCAAAACTAATCATCCTTCCCCCTCCCAGAAGACCGTGAGGACGTGGTCGACGCTGGTACTGATCTATAAATAGAATGAATTAGTGAACATGTACATTGAAGATGTAAAGCTACTCCCAAGCTCATCCATTAAAAAAAAAATTACGTATCAATTGTGTATAACTACTTTTCGACAGACTTCTCGAGATCAAGTGAGGTTACGAGAACTATAATCCAATATTTGACGTACTATTTAGTACAGTTCAGGTTCAGAAATCCGCGTTGTTTTGGTGCCCCACGCATATTTATTTTTCAAATTTTCATTTTGAACCACTTATTTCTCATAGTTTCTAAATTGCACCCTGATCTCATACCTCAATCATAGAAACAATAGCTCTAAAATTATTCCTACCCAATAATTTTATGATAATTAATGTACGCTTCGTGCTCCATATTAACCGCGTGCCAGATCACACGTAACAGCAAAATCCATAGCAAGATCATCCGTCCGCATCAACCCGCATGCCGTAGTGCACGGAGTATAGGTTATGGAATCGCAAACAGTCACAAACTGCGTTCCAATCGTTGGTTGATTTCATAATTCATCAAGCAAAACAACAGCACATTCTAGCTCAGTCGGGTGGTTTTAAACTGGATCGCTTCTTGGAAAGTCCATTCGCAAAGCATTCATTAATTTAGTACCTACCCATCATAGAACCAACCACCGATTACCACCGCACGTAAAAGCGAGAATCCGATTATTATTGTTTTGCCGACCGGGTACTGTGCGATCCTCATTACCGATGTATCGATGCCAAGCTGCTACCTGAAGTCACGATGAGCGAATAAGCGAACCGCGACGACTGCTAAGTAACCACATCCGAAGAATGTCATATGAGTTTCAGCTAAGGGGTTTGATACGGTGCTCTCTTTGAATTTGCCATAAATTCATCCTGAATCGAACTTCTCGAAGTACGTTCTCACCATCGTCAGGCGTTTATCCTACGAGCTGGGACGAGCAAATATGCGGCTAAGGTCACGTATCGATAATCACCTCAGCTGCCACAGGCCGTTGATGACGTCGATACTGCTGGAATCCGCATTCGTGATTAGAATAAATGCTTCGACAGGTGTCCCACTTGTCCTTTCATTGCGTAAGAAGCTTCAAGATAAACAAAACAACCTCCAAGATCATTCGCAAAATTAACTAATGTAACCACTGTCGCTCCCACGGCCGTGAAACAACAACCTGCGGCCGATCAAAGCTTCTCCATTAACCTAAACAGTCTTCTCTTTGTGTTGTTTTAACAATTTTCGGAGACTGCAATAGTGCGAGCCACCACGTCTTAATTGACCCAATGACACCTTCCTCATCGTCATCATCAACTACGGTCGTTAGTCGCAGGCGTACCACACCGCCCAAGGTGACAACTACTTCGAACCTATCTCCATCAAAGTGGATGGATCTCGGAATGAACCATGACTTCAGACTCCATCAGCGGGCCAGTATCAATCGCCTATAATTGTTTTTGCCTTCACTTGGTCTTGGGGATTGGCCGTGCTTCGTCCATTGCGGCTCGTTTGAATGTGAAAAATTATCGCATTTACCGTTACGCCTTAACCTTCTTTATTTCGATCGATTCGATCGATGCGTAGAGTTTTGGTTGGCAAAACATTAACTGCGTCGTATGGAGTGGAGTTCAGTTGAGGGGGTCAATAAATGTGTCGCACGATCTTAAAAACAATATCAGAGCCAACATTTCAAAAGGCCGAATCTGCCTTTGTAAACAATGGCTTTCGCAGTCGATTTCTCTCAGTACAGTAGGTTACACATGCAAGTTAAGTAAATTGTCAGGAAGACGACAGATTTCTCTACCAGCTGAAACCGCCAGCGCATCTTCAGCGGTGGTCTATTTTTAGACCACTTGTATACTAGATTCAATAGAACGAGCAGAAATAGATGAACTTTGTTTTCTATCCACCGGTATTTTTTTCTTTCTTAGCTGTCAAAAACGTTAAAACCTCTTTTAAATTTCTGAACATTTTAATGTTTTCAGGATAGTTCATTGTTAACCTGAAACATATTTGACAGTCTTATAGAAGGTTATGATTGTATGAATTCAGTTCAGTTTCTTATTTACCTGACCTTCTTGGGCAAATTTCTGAAATTTCAAACATGAAAATTTTCGATTTGGTCCGAGCTTTTCGAAAAACATTTGAATAATTCAGTCATGAGTGAAATATTTCACTCAAACAGATCTGAGTACCAAATTGCAAGAGGCAGTGTACAAAATGGCAACAAATGAAGAAAAAGTGCGCGAACGGATCTTGTACAGCCGTTATGCAAATCCTGACCTTTCAATACGTCCAGTCGCGAAAAAGGATTTGCGCAAATCCACAGTCCACAGGTATTTCAAATAATTCTCTGAACGTTTGACTATCGAAAGGAAACCAAGAAGTGACAAAAATATTAGGTGTGCGGATCGTGCTATGAACAGGAAGGTGAAAAAGATGCTGAAGTGGATACCGAACCTCTCTACTCGAACGGTGGCTTGGAGAATAGGAATGTCACCAGGATTCGTAAAAAAATCACTGCAATGTTGGATAAAAGCGTTGCGAGTCTTGCTACGCTTGCAACTAAATGAATGAAAATCTAATAGAACTTATGGTATTTTAGGAATGAGTTTTGTTAAAAAAAAATCGTTTGCTAATGTGTGCAATTTCTGCAAAATAAAACGCAGGTGTGTATTTTTAATTCAACCCTCGAATCGTTTGTTTCTACCATGGTTTATCTTTCTGTGTAGAAGTATTTCATAGACAAAACATTTATCATCGAACAACGCCGTATCCTGTCAGTTTGAACGCGATTTTCTCTTGCATAATCTTAGATTAATTTCTTGTGCATAATGTAGCACTAAAAGTAAATCAAGCATCCCCAGAACATGCTGCCTACCCGAGAAATACACATTTTGTGATTTGTGCCTGGATAATTCTCATAATTTCTGTTTCATTTTTATGAGATCCCCCCCCCCCTTTCCAAAGAGAGAAGGGGTCTCAAACCACAATGGAAAAAATCCTACCTCCAAAAACCCCCACATGCTAAATTTGGTTCTATTTGCTTTATTAGTTCTCGAGTTATGCAGATATTTGTGTTTCATTTGTATAAGAGCCATACCTTCTTGACCCCTTCCAGACGGAGAAGGAGTCTTGAACCATCATAAGAACCTTCTCCAGCCCCAATAACCCCTGCATACAAAATTTCATAACAGTAGGGATAACTCTCATGTTTGATTGAAATTTGTGTTTCATTTGTATGAGAGCCCCTCCTTCCAGAGAGAGAAGGGGTCCCAAACCATTGTAAAAACATTTCTCGCCTTCAAAATCTCCCACATGCCAAATTTGTTTCCATTTGCATGATTAGTTCTCGAGCTATGCAAAAAATTTCTGTTTCATTTGTATAAGAGCTATCCCTTCTTGATGAGGGAGGGGTCTCAAACAACCATAGAAACATTTCCTGTCTCCAAAAACCCCCACATGCCAAATTTGGTTCTATTTGCTTGATTAATTATCGAGTTATGCAGAAAATTGTGTTTCATTTGTATGGAAGCCCCCCTTTCCAAACGGGGAAGGAGTCTCGAACCATCATAAGAACCTTGATCGGCCCCAAAAACCCCTGCATACAAATTTTCATACAGGAGGGATAATTCTCATGTTTGGTTTAAATTTGTGTGAGTAGTCTCGAACCACCGTAGAAACATTTTTTGCCTCCAAAATCCCCACATGCCGAATTCGGTTCTGTTTCATTTGTATGAGAGCCTCCCTTTCTAGAGGGAGGTGGGTCTCAAACTACCATAGAAACATTCTTTGCCTCAAAAAACTCCCACATGCTAAATTTGATTTCCTTTGCTTGATTAGCTCACGAGTTATGCATCAATTTGTGTTTCGTTTGCATGGGAGTCCACCCTTCAAGAGAAGGGAGGGGTCTATAACTATAATAAGAACCTTTCCTGGCCCCAAAAAACCCTCCAGACAAAATTTCACGCGATTGGTTCAGTAGTTTCCGAGTCTATAAGGTTCAGACAGACAGACAGACAGACAGACAGACAGACAGACAGACAGACAGACAGACAGACAGACAGACAGACAGACAGACAGACAGACAGACAGACAGACAGACAGACAGACAGACAGACAGACAGACAGACAGACAGACAGACAGACAGACAGACAGACAGACAGACAGACAGACAGACAGACAGACAGACAGACAGACAGACAGACAGACAGACAGACAGACAGACAGACAGACAGACAGACAGACAGACAGACAGACAGACAGACAGACAGACAGACAGACAGACAGACAGACAGACAGACAGACAGACAGACAGACAGACAGACAGACAGACAGACAGACAGACAGACAGACAGACAGACAGACAGACAGACAGACAGACAGACAGACAGACAGACAGACAGACAGACAGACAGACAGACAGACAGACAGACAGACAGACAGACAGACAGACAGACAGACAGACAGACAGACAGACAGACAGACAGACAGACAGACAGACAGACAGACAGACAGACAATTTAAGACTAACATGTACCAAAGCATTAAAAGTTCACACTCTAATTGTTATGTTTGTATTCTCCGTGCGTGGAGTAACGATTATGATGTAGAAGGAGATGTTTCGTTTATCACCATGAGGCACCAAGAGTGGACAGTAATGTTTGCTAGAATGAAAGATATGAACAGAAAGTTTTGAAAGTTCCGCCAGTGTACGGTAGGTTGGAAATAGAATAGAAGTATTGACAATTGAGCGAAAGAGCATGAGTGATGAGCGAAACATATCCTTCTAGAAGAAAGTTCGGGCTTTTGGATTTGGTAAAGAAATACAGTGAAATAAAAATACCTAAACCAAGATTATACATTGTATTTTATTCCCTGAATATTTCATGACAATCGGTTGAGAGACTTGTTTTTTTAGGACGAGTTAAAAGGGATCAATTTAACTGTGGACACCCTTTACTCTAATTTTCCTAAAATAACGATTGAAGGATTTAGTGGAATTAGAGTCTCAAAAAGCAACTTTCTGCTTCTATTGATCCAAGCTCAACCCTTTTTTTTACCAACCGGGGGAGACTTGGTCCTATACCCAAGGATGTCATTATTTTCAATCCGCCCAACTAATCAGAATAGTTTATGATATAGTGGGCGGAATATTATAATTTAAGATAACTCAATGCAGACGTCTTCCAAATTTGGCAGATCAACAGGTAATCGATGAGAAACCACCTGGTACGTCATAGCAAGATGCTAAGAAGCGGACCGGAAGATTCGAAGAGTACCCCCCCCCCCCCCCATTTTTTTCAAATTCTTGAAGGTCTTAAATTCTTAATATACTTAACCTTTAAAAACTATAATATACCTGACCTCTTCTAAAACAATTCATAAAAATTCTGAAATCTACGGTGTAAAATTTAATCAGCGCTGAACTCACCGGATGACATCCAACCCCAATCAGTGCACTATGGTACGAATGGACAAATTTCGCGACAAAAATCGATAACTCGAAAACCATTAACTTTGGACCGATGGTGTCTTCGGAAGATTTAATTTAAAAAATAAGATCTATCTTTTGGTTTGGGTGGTGACTAGGATGGTCGTTTTATGTTCATAATAAAAATTTCAACTTTTTATACTTATGATTTAGAGGATTTTTTATTTTAATTTAATGAAACTTTGCTCAAGAAACTAAACGTCTCTCTCATCTACGTATCGTTTTATAACTTTCCTTAGTCAAATAAGGGATTCATCTTCCCACCGTTAGTAGCCAAAGCGTTTGGGCACACAAGAAGGCGTCATTCCCACCCAGTGAATTCATCCTGACGACGGCCGATTTCACCCTTAGTTCTAAACGAAAGATAATCAAAAATTATCATCAAACAAAAACACACGACAAATAATAAGGAACCAAAGCACCCATGATCAAAGACTAACTCTCATCACAAAAATATGAACCGGAATAAGCTATGCAATATATTTAGGATTCATGATTCCTACCACAGGGAAGAGTCCCTTGAAGCCCCCCCACATTTACATTTTAAATAGCCATACGAGACCAACCAGCCAACGACTGAAAGTCTTTATAATAATCAAATGTAAGAATAATAATAACTAAGTGCACAGTCAGTCAGTGTTATGACTGAAAGTTATTATGACTATATTATGAAACAAATTGCTCAACACTAGAACTGTTAGAATAAGTTTATTTTCAAATTAGTTGTATCATTGATAACTTGATTCAATAATATATTCCTTGGCGATTCGAAGGTTAAATATTTAATATTAATATCCCATAAATCAATGCCTTCTGACGAAAACCTCCACTTTCACTTGTTATTACATTTTAGTTTGAATCTAACCTACATTGTCTGCACTCACTATCGTCAATCAATCGCGATGTGTTTTTTTTGTTTTGTGTGATCTAATTTCTTCCATTCCCCATTGGAAGTTACGAAACCTTCGTATTTGACCAAACACCGGAACGTGCCATTTCCGCCTGCCAGATGTTTCACATCACACGTTCCGTTTTCCCTCAGCTGTAAATGCTGTGCCATCATGCAGCTCCGCCGCCACACCAGCAGAGCACAAGATACGGTGGATCGGATCGGAACTGCTTTACAGATTTGCTGATAGCAGCTGGTGGTGTACATAACTATTGTGTAGTTTGTACTTATTTTTTTAGTCCAAATTGGGATATAGATCCGGGTTTGGAGAAATTAAAGTTTAATCTCACCCTATTGTGCTAGAAAAAGCGCTGCTTGAGTGACACCACTCGTAACTGTAAATGTAAATCAATCCGTGAATTGCCTTGGTTGCTCATTATTCTTATTTCTTCTCATTTCAGCTCTTGAAAGTTCATGAACTTTTTCCACAAGGTTTACATTCGCAACTGCGTCGTAAGCAAAACCAGCAATGGAATAATGTAAACATATAGTGTTGTCAAACACACAGGAAAAAAAACGACGTCCAAATATTTGTTAGCTCGAAACCTGTCCATATCTGTGGCGGTGATCAATATCAACGCAAAGTTAAGTCACCGGTGCAAACAAGCGACGAACCCGTCAAACTAGGAAACGCTACCCACCAGTCGAAATAATTACACACGATGCCAGCTTATGCCGGATTTGATAGCTTTGCGTCCTCACGCAGGACCGCAGAATCGATCTACTACTCGGCGAAGGAGTTTGATTCCGCCGACGAGTCGGACTGTATGCGTCCGCTGCCAATGCCAATGTCGCGACGACCCAGCCTGATGGAATCGCTCGGACCGGCCGATGCCATCTTCAGCCGGCGGTATGTCGATCCGTGGGATATGGAGAACTACATCTACGTGAGAAAGTGAGTACCTTTAATGTTGTTATATCCTTTCGATGCTTAATTTCGCCATATATGAACCCAGCAACTAATTAAATGTATTGCATTATACACAGTTAAAATTATTTTGTAATTTTCAAATAGATAGATCATGCACATAAAAATTGCATACAAATAACTTCAAAATTACATGAGGATTCAAATTTACACGACTTCAAAATTACATGTTGTAATATTTGCTAAATTGCCTAAATTTTACATGAACTGCTTCAGATAACCGATTAATTTTTACATCCTTGCGCTGAACTGGCCGGCTTGACGTGCCGCAAGGGCTCAGTAGGGATCAAGACCCGAAGCTAAGAGTCAGTTCCATTGTGGTTATATTGCATTTATTGGCAGAGCAGCACATCGAAATTTTAGGTTCATTATTCTTTATATGCTACACAATTTCAGATCATCCATGGATATCCCAAGTTTTGTAAAATAATTTAAAATATTTTTTTTTCTGGTTCTTTTTAATATCAATTTTTTTTCTGGTATCTAAGCTTTCAGGTTCATGGTGGATGTGCGGGTCCGTATACAATTGCAGCAGGACCACAATCTGCAGATATGTAAATACAAATGAAATTATTATCATTTTATATTATAACATCCATTCATTACATTTTGTATGCTTTTTTATAAGTCATTTTCAGCTTTGCATTTATGCATCCTTGTCAGTTATAGCTCATCTAACCTACGTTATGTATTTGAAAAGATAGGAAGGTTTTTAATGTTTTTTTTAGAAAGGATCATATTCGAAAAATTCTACTTAAAAAAGCTCTTTCCTTCTTCATCAAAAATATATATTAATTCAAAACCTAACAGTTTACAATCATTCATTTCCTATTTCACAAACATGAGGAATCATTTATGGGTGTACAAGAGCTATCGAAAAATACAATTTCTTAATTTTTTATTTTAGTTTTATTAAGATTCAGTTTTCAGATTCATACTCATCTGAAATTTATTTTGCCTTATTATTAGCTGTTTTCAGTTTTTCCAATATTATTATGATATTAATACACATCTAATTTTTATTTTCAGTAACATACCAGTAGATGTCATATAAATCTTGTACCTACGCTTATTATGTTCTCTGACTATTATTGTGAAAACAAATTCTAATCTTAGTAGATCTTAATCCACTAGAAACTGCAAAAGTGGAAGTCTTTCGATGAGTGGATGGTCAGTTTAGTTACGGATATCTGTATTCTACTATAGTTTACTGGCTTGCTGGTATTATTATTTTATATTATAACGTCAGTTTGTTATTTTATGTTATGATATTAAATGATGTGACATAATTGCATTTAAATTCATTTAATTAAAATCACTATTTCCGATGAGTCTCACTACATAAATTATTGCAAGGAAACGGAACAGCACATCGAAATTTTAGGTTTACTATTCTATTGCTATATAATTTCAGATCATCCATGGATATCCCAAGTTTTATGATTGAATTTTAAATCAATTTTTTTTCTCGCAGCTATATTGTCTAAACTTTCAGGTCCACAAATGGAATTGTTATTTTCATTCTTATATTCATTCACTATATTATTTGTCGTTATAATATTCATTCACTATAATTTTTATAATTATAATATTAATTCACTATATTTTATACATTACTATATGACATTAAATACATATTGGGAAGGAAGGGAGCATCAGGGTATCACTCAAGCTGGAATTGGACAATGGAGTGGTATGACAACCGGCGTCTAGGAGAGAACAAACAGTATCATTTTCTTTATCCTACCGATTCGATTGTGATGCTGTGAATTCTACTCCAACAGTTTCAGTGAGAGTGACGCGCCCTTCTTAACAAGCCATCCCTTAGAAAGCTTAATGAGTATTGCGAATTGGGTTATTCGATTTGTTGGATCGTATCGTTGGAAGGAGATTCTTATGTTCCCGCGGGTTTCGCGTGAGTGTCTCTGCTTACGGGTCCGCCCCACCGTTTTTGGCCCTTCATACAGCGTTACTGTGAATGCAATCCGGTAACTCAATTTGATCTTGCTATTAAGTGGAGCTGCATACATGACAAGGTCTTAGAAGGGATGGTGGCTACCTTACATACATACATATTTAAAAGTGGTGCAATTTGATTCCGTACAACCTTTAAGAGGTGAAATCGTTATGCATAAAAAACGTCAAGTTTTAAACCATTAGGGTTCATGCCTTCAAACGCTTTCAATTTTCAATATTTTGTCAACATTGAAGGCATATTGTCAGCATTCTTAGGAACTGGTTAGTTTCAGTCAACATGGCAGGATATTTCCATTCACGTTCTGTTTATAAATTCTGTTTATTCTGGAAATAATGGGACAGAAACTCAGTCAATAAATCTAACAAAGGCAGATTTTTTTTTTTGCCGGGTAAAACCGGATAATATGCAGTTGCTCGCTAGTAAAAGCACAACGAATTCTTAGACCACAATGCATTCAGCTCAATTCAATCAATTTAATGACAAGGTAGTTATTATTTCGTTAACTATTTATCACGTAACTAGGTGTAAACATCCGATTTGAGGTTTAGAAACTGCAGGTACAAATACATTTTCTCTTGTGTCTTCTGCTGGAGGGGTGGAAAATGATAGCCAAGCAAGAGAAGCAAAACAGTAGTTCTTTTTGATAAATTTCAATGGAAGTTGCTTTATATTTACACGGTCGTGTAAATTCGTATGATTATGCATTGGAAAACGAGTGATGATTTGTTATTTTTGCAACGTATACTGATATATAAACCAATGAAAAAAGCCGAATTTTTCAATGATTATCAATGCTCCGGTTGTGTGCATGGTTTTGTAATAGTTTACACTGGTATATTTTTACAATGCAAACGTTTTACGTTTTATTTTTTACTGTGTATGTTAGAGATACCTACACAGACAAAAATAATGAATTTTAAAAAACGCGTAAAATTTATCCTCGTTTAATTGCAAGCCAAAGCAAGCGTAAACAACGTAATTGTTTGCAATCTTTCAAACAGCTTACAACATTGTTTGCAATCTTCCATATAACAACCCTAATTCCGGCGATATACAGTATGCAAAAAAAGTTTATCCACCCTCAGTGAAAAATTAGATTTCTTCCAAAAAATTCAACAGAAAATTGAAACACGTTTAATTGTTGTTCAGTTGATTATTATTTCTAATCTAATCTAATCTCACACTAACGCAGCCAATTCTTGAAAGCATCCTGGAAAATGACGTCTTCTTGAATGCATCATTTTTCTTGTCACCGGCCAGGCCAACTGCGTAGCATGTACCGCAGAGAGGATTCCAAGAAATAGAGCGATTCCAGAAAGAGTGTCTGAAATCGCTCTACTACTTCGAATCAAGGGGAGGAAGAAAGCGTGGACCTCCCGTACCAAACGCCTCCATATAGAGTTAAATAATGTGATAATTTGTATTTATCGTTGGGAGCATAGATGCTAGAAAGATTAGTTTATGCTCCTTTTGCCTGTGGGTGGACTTTTGGCATTTGAACCAAAAGTCTGGCAATAATTTGCCAAGGTTATAGCGCTTTATCTCGCTCACTGAAATTTAAGAATCATACACTGTGCTTCCACTATATACAAGCTCATCGATTTAGAACCACCCGGGGGAGACTTGGTCCTATACCCAATGATTTCATTATCTCCAATCCGCTCAACCAATCGCAATGTTTTGTGATATAGTGGACGGATTATTATAATTTGAGATAACTCAATGGACGTCTTCCAAATTTGGCAGATCGACAGGCAATCGGTGGAGACCCACCTGGTACCTCATAGCAATATGCTTAGAGGCGGACCGGAAGATTTGATGAGCTACCTCCCCCTGTTGTTCAGTTGATTATTATTTATGCAAAAACAAAGCAAATTCATGCGAGTTCATAACAAAAAACAAATTCTCTTGCATCATGTTTCAAGATGATAGAAAAAAAAAGTTAAAAAATAACGCAAAAAAAGTATATCCACCGCTCTGGCTCACATAGTTTAAGTACTTCGTATGACCACCTTTGGCTTCAATAACTGCTCAACATCGTCGTAGCAAAGACTCAACAAGCTTAGCAGTTGTTTCCGAGGTGATTTTGTCCCATTCAGTTGAGATTACCTGCCGCAATTGCTGGATGCTTGTTGGTTTTGGCTCCTGGACCTTAATTTTCAAAATTGACCAGAGATGCTCGATCGGGTTAAGGTTGGGAGACTGTGCTGACTACTCCATAACCTTGATATGCTTTTCCTTGTACCACAGCGACACCAGCATTGAGGTGTGCTTCGGATCTCCGGCTTGTTGGAACGTATATCTGCGCCCCAACTTTAGCTTTTGTGCAGAGGCTGGTAGTTTTCGCTTCAAAATGTCCAAATAAACCACCTTGGTCATGATTCCATCAATGGACTCAAGTTCTCCAACACCGAATGTAGCCAAGAACCCCACACCATGACTCTACCTGAAGAAATAAAAATCAAATTCATGCTCAGTTGGTTGAAAAATCAATGTTGGTAAAGTAACTCACCACCGCCATGCTTGACTGTAGGCCGCAAACACTCCTTTTTCAAACTTTCACCGGTTCGCCGCCATTTTCTTGTGATACCATCAGATTAAAATAGCATAACTTTCGTCTCGTCTGACCAAATCACCTTATTCCAGCCATCACTGTTCCATGAAATGTGGTCCTGGGCCCACTTCAACATTTTTTTGATATTTTTTGCGGACAACCGTGGCTTCTTAAGTGCTACTCTGCCCTTAAGACCTTTCTTATGAAGTTGATTCCGTACGGATTGTGATGTCAGTTGAATGGAAAACTCACTTTCAATCTGTTTCGCAATGTTCGTAGCTGATAGTCCCCGGTCCAGCTCCGCCTTCTTCACGATAGTTCTGTCAATTCAGCCAGTTGTCTTTGAAGGACGCCCCGGTCGCTTAGCTGGTGAGATAGAACCACGCTTTTTGTACATCTGCACAATCCTAGCGACCGTATCTTTGTGAAGCTGAACAATGTCGGCAATATCGCGGTAGTTTTTGCCAGTTTTGTGATGTTCAAAATTCAAATTTCGGATGCTGATCGAAATTTTCTGCTTTTTAGGGCGTTTTGCAACAAATAACTTCCAATTTTGAACACGAAACTAAAATTTTGAGCACGAAAACTTCAAGAGCACTAAATGACCGCTAGACACAATGTTTACATTCGAGAAAGTTGCAGAATACACACTAAAACTCTGTAAAACACATTTAAATCGTAGTATCCGTTCGGGGGTGGATAAACTTTTTTTGCGTAATTTTTTACCCTTTTTCATAATTCATCACATAACATCTCAAGAAGAGATATAAATGCCACATTTTCAATGGCAATGTGATAAAAAAAAACATGAATAGATAAATCATGTAAGAACACTTATCAAATTCAACTGATTTTCACCAGAAAAACAAAAAGATTGTTAATTGTTAGGGGGGGGGGGGTGGATAAACTATTTTTGCATACTGTACAAATAAAGTTCTGTCCAGTTAGAATCCGGAATCACTTATTGTGTAGCAGCGGCACGGAAAGTGACCGCTGCAAGAATTCTTTTACAGCGGTTTGTTTACCTAGGCGCCCAATTTCTGTGGTATAAATTTCACGGTGTTTCGTGCAGTGAGTCCAAAGTTATTCCAGATGGAAGCCGAGAGGAGAGAACAAATTCTACACACCCGCATTGATAATCCAACGTGGTTCGCAATAAAAATCGCAAAAACGTTGAAAATCGCCAAATCAACCGTGTATGATGTGCTCAAACGTTTCAGGGAGCGAAAGAGCGTGGATCGAGTGCCTCAAGGTACGCGTCGTAGTGGAACATATGACCGTAAGCTGAACCAGAACCGTCAGAGCAAACCCTGGACTATCAGATAATGAAATCGCACAAAAATACGCTGCTGCTCGCAGTACCGTTCGAAGAATTCGTTTGCGAGCAGGTTATCGTTCTTATCGAGCCAGCAAGCAACCAAACAGAACGTTGAAGCAAAGTTTCGTCACCAAAACTCGAGCTTGGAAATTGTACCAGCAGGTTTTGACGAAGTACCAAGGATGCCTGCTCATCGACGATGAAACCTACATCAAAATGGATTTCGGACAGCTTCCTGGCCAAAAATTCTACATGGCGATGGCACGAGGAGATGTTCCTGTGAAGTTTAAGTTTGCTTTTATGGACAAATTTGCCAAAAAAAAACTGATGATTTGGCAAGGGATATGCAGCTGCGGAGCAAAGACCAAAGTGTTCGTGGCGAATAAGACGATGGACTCGAAGCTGTACTAGGAAGAATGCCTCAAAAACCGCGTACTACCTTTCATTAAAGCCCATAAAGGTCCCGTGAAGTTTTAGCCAGATTTGGCGAGTTGTCACTATAGCCGCGAAGTCATCCAGTGGTACCGCGATAATAACGTAGATTTCATCGATAAAAACATAAATCCACCCAACTGCCCGTAGTTCCGGCCCATCGAGAGATTTTGGGCAATAATGAAGCGGAAGCTTAAGAAAAGTGAAAAAAAGGCTCGAGACGTGACTCTGAGTACCAAAATGTGGAACAAATGTGCCAAGGAAGTTGACTCCGAAGGTGTGCAGCGTTTGATGGGAGGAATAAAGAAGAAAGTGCGAATTTTCATTAGAAACGAAGAGAAATGATTTGTATTGATATGTTTTCCTTAAATAACAGTGAATTACCTTTGTTTTGATATATTAAACATATTTGTACGTCAATCCGTTAGCAAGATACAGATGATTTTATTATTCCGGATTCTAAATGGACATAGCTTTAATAAAGGCAAATTCCTACGTCAAAGGTCTACATCTGGGTCTTTTTTTCTAGATGACAGACTGACAGTTTGATGATAATTAAAGGGCAGTTGATATCAATCGATAAACCTCATTTCACATGAGAGCACTTTTCCCCTATTTTTTTTTTGTAAATAAGTTGTTTTTCTATTCCTGAGTTATGCTTCTGTTGGGTGTTGGTGCGCTATATTTAATACACCTTTGGGGTGGGGGCGACCCCGGCGTAGTGGTTAACATCCATACCTCTCACGCCAAAGTCACGAGTTCGAATCTCACCCCCGGACAAGTTACGAAAATATCCAAAGGAGGTATTTGAGTGACTACGACGGGAGATAAACCTGCCCGAGGCTGAAAATCTCGATAATCAAGACAAAAAAAAAAAATACACCTTTGGGTTGGTAAAACCTCAAACATTCAAACACATAAACTGATTGCCATCGAGTCATTACTTGTATTATTGCCCTAAAACCAATTGCTATTTTCTTCGTTTATGTTTTTTTCCCTGCCACCGTTTAACTAATTACCTTTATTTGCATAGTTCTTTGTCTGGCTTTTCCACCCCGCTTCGTCCGATCATCATAGCCACTAAACGTTTCGCGCTCTTTGTATCCACGCCTCATGCCGATTCAAACGATTTGCACTGCAGCGCAGCGTCCTTGACTCTTGTCGTTAGAGCTACTTTTGCTACATATCTCACGCTTTAAATGCTGGCGTTTGCTCTCTCCGTGGACGACGACGGCGACGACAACGATATTCAAACGAGAGGGTGAAATATGTATCAACAACAACAACAACAACAACAACACCACATGCGTAAACAGCATTCCTTTCCTCATTGCTATCGCAGCTTATGTAACTCAATTAGTATGCCGGTTCAGTTGCCAGTAGATTCGCTAAGCAACTTCCAAGAATTAATCGATACAATTTTCCTTCCCCAAACCTTTTCAGACAAGTGCTGGACCCCGCTTCGGAGTCCGAGGTGCCCCCATCGCCGGCTGGTGAACCGATCCAGTCCAAGTTCTACTATGTCCCAGGGGATGTGGAAAGCTGCCGCGAGTGCAGTGCCGAGATTGTTAGTCCGGCCAAGGCGGACCTGCTGGACGACGAAGATGATCTCGATGACGACGGGATCGATGACGATCTGGAGGTAGACGAACTGGACGTGATAGATGAGGATGGGTTCTACACCGAACGGTACGACACGGTCATGGAGGAGGACAGTATCGGAGGAGACGATCTTGTCTACAGCACGTACACAGGTGAGTGGGATTGTCTTGGAATTGGAACAATTGTATCTCGTCGCATGCCTGCAAATCGCTGAATATGAATTACTTCCTTCTTTTTACCGGAGAGTTTTTGTTCCAACGAAGGTAATAGTGCACAGAGGATCGAATGAAACGAGATCGGCCCGTTTCAGCCCCAGTGCAATTTGCATATTGAGGTAGTTGTTAGGTATGCAAAATAGAGACCGTTTTTTTTTTTCGTTTTCGTCTTAATCGAAATGGGTGAAACCGACGTGGAACCAACGTCGTAGCGCAGAGCCATCAAGCGGAAAATGTTACAAATAACTGTATTCAGTAACACTTTATTCGACTAGACACACTTGTTCCGTCAACTTGAGGTAGGGAAAAAGTTGGCTCAAGCTGCAAACACGTCTCGGTGATTCGTGCCCGAGAGCTGAGGATGTGATTTGTATCAAACTACTCCGGCGACCCGGTAGCAGATGTGGAACTGTTGCGTAATTGGTTTATTTTCCTGAGTTAGCGGTTCATCGGAAAGGAAGATGGGTGTGGTTTCTTGATTGGGTTGTTGGATTATTGTTCCACTTTTTTCTCCAACCTTGACCCATTTCCTCGGGCAATTTTCATGCACACATTTATCGGCATTAGCCCAGAATATGAACACAAACAAACTCACCGAACTATTTCAATCATCTTGCGAATTTCCCTTGAAAGACTCACTGCTGATACTTCTTAGCTTTGCTTATACCGCCACGCACCGCTTCTTGCTTCGAGCGGCACTGAAGAGCAATTATCTCAATTATTTCGGTTAGCACCAGGCCCGTGGCGCGTGCGGTGCCCGAGTCAAATTGCGATGGGAAAGTTTCATGATTTACTGTAAAATTTATGGTTCAGTTATACAGAGTTTACAACCTTTGCCAGTGGTTTTCAATTCTTATGCAGGATGCATGTTACAGTTCTGTAGCGTGCAATTGGTCGGTTCTTTTTTTTTTTCAAAACTTCCCAAAACAACCCCCCCTTTCTTTTTTTTTTTTTTTTTTTTTTTTTTTTTTTTATTTTTTTTTTTTTTTTTTTACTTTTTTTTTTTGTCGTATCTTTTTTTGCATTTTGTTACAAAATTCCTAAAATTGCAGTTGTTTTTTTTTTTTTTTTCTTTTAATTTGATTTCGTCACTCGGCCACACAGCAATTTTTATAATATTTTTGGCTACTGACAAAAGCAAGCAATAAAGGGTGTACGGAATCAAATTGCGACACACACAAATATTCGGAAAAATTCGTCCGTTCAACCAATCATCTTCAATCATTCTGGGAGTAAAATAAAACATGTTATGAATATTTTCCCATGTTTGTTTTATTCAATTTCAATTCTATATCCAAATGCACGAACCTTCTTCTTTACACTACTCATAAGGTCCCGTACAACATTTGGAGTAACTTTTTTTTTTTTTGCGTGGCAATCCATTTTTTCTTCATATCTTCCTCCGATTTCACTTCCTGCGTTCGAGGGGTTGAGATGCTTCGGCACGAAATCGACCTCCTTAGCCTTTTACCACTCCAAAACCTCTTTCGATTAATGGCACGAGGCTAAATCCGGCCAGAAAATCGTAGGACCATCGTGTGACCTCAGAAAAGGAAGTAGACGCTTTTGGAGGTGCGCAAAATTTCTTTGCCCTTTTCCCCCCCCCTCCCCCCCCTCCCCCCTTCCTTGAAAAACTCACCCAGCGTAACCAAATACACATCGAACTAATCCCCCCCAGAAAACACCCAACGGGAAAAAGTTACAGCCATTTTCAAGTGGTGCAATTTGATTCCGTACAACCTTTAGAAGGAACGTACCTGTTAAATAGAATCTGTAGGTATGTACAATTATGTCATTGTAACTGATGTATGGCTCTATTTAAACTGCTTCACTTCGACAATCAATAATCAGTTTATGAACCTCAGTTTGTGAAACAGGAAAGGAAAACGAAAATGGAATTTAAAAGATTGTTAAGGTGTTGTAGACCGTTTCTCGACAGCAATAAAAAATGTTCAATCGGAAAACGTTTTTTAACCGAAGCATTGATTCAAAAGTTTGTTGACATGCAATGTAAAGTACCTCTAAATACTTCGTTAAAGATTTGCGACTCATGTCGTATACACTACCGAACTGATTTGCAAAGGAGCAGTCTTGAACCTGCTACATTGAATGAGAGTCAGCCATTATCATCACGGGATGGTTTAGAAGAAGTACCTTCAGCAATTTCGATAGTATCAGCATCATCCCAAGGAAGTGAAGTACCAGACTACTCAAGAACGCATAACATCGATCTCTTCAACATGGGAATTTCCGGTATCAGCGTGTCTCCAATATCATTGAAGAAACTTGATCAGATTAGTTACCCAGAACAAAAATGTGATGAAATAATAAGGGCTATGCGAAAAAACATATTCAACTTTGCCGAAGAAGAAGACGAGACGAGGCTATTGGTTCAGGAACAAAAATCCAAGGAGTATGATGAAATTATTAACCAACTGAAAGAAAAATTCTTCCATGATGAGACTACAAAGGCCGAGAAGTATCGTATTTTAACAGTTTTACCCAAGTCGTGGTCTGTGCAAAAAGTGGTAAAAGAGTTTGGTATAAATAGTAACATGGCAAAGGAAGCCAAAACAAAAAAAAAAAAACACAAATATTAAAACCTTTTCTATTCATCCTTTTTTTATCACCTTTTCCAAACTAAAACAAACCCAAAAAAACTTCACAACCAAAATTTTTTGAAATTTTTCTAATCTCCTCTCCCCCTTCATATAAAGCTCGATTCAAAGTAAATCTGGACGCACGGTTTAATACACCACCGCGTCTCGGGTGGTTGGAACAAAAAACGTTTGACAGGCATTTGTTGATGTTTCATTGACGAAGAAATTGGTGAAAAGTTTTTCTCGATTGATCGACGCATCTCGAAATTACGGATCATGGAACTCGAGAAAAGAAAATTAACTGTGCACAAACATCTAGAGAATCCTTCGTGGTCTGCCTCAAAAATAGCAAAAGTGTTAAAATTCCCAAAGTCAACGGTGTGTCTTGTAATCAAACGCTGCAGGAATACTCTGAGTGTGGATAGAGCACAGCGCATCTATCATAAAAGTGGCACTAGGGACAAAGAGCTGAGGAGAAAGGTGTTGAGGTACGTGAAAGACAACCCAGGTGTCTCCATACGTGATTTGGCAAAAAAATACGATT
This sequence comes from Aedes koreicus, assembly GCA_024533555.2. NCBI lineage: Eukaryota > Metazoa > Arthropoda > Insecta > Diptera > Culicidae > Aedes > Aedes koreicus. The sequence goes on along the minus strand of JAHHFK020004062.1, from coordinate 76,213 downwards.
CAAACTTTTCCACCGTGCGTAACATCCTTTCAAGAGAAGGATATAAGTCTTTTTGTGCCAGTAAACATCCGAATCGCAACCTGAAACAAAATTTAGTGGCCAAAAAGCGATCACGATTATTATACGAACGAGTTTTGACGACATTTTATGGCTGTGCTTTAATGGATGACAAAACATATGTCAAAATGGATTATAAACAAATCCCCGGACGAAATTTTTCCCTAGCAACTGGTCGTGGGGATGTCCCTTCCAGGTATAAATTTGTTTTTGCTGATAAGTTCGCTCGAAAACTAATGATTTGGCAAGGAATCTGCAGTTGCGGCCTTAAAACCAAGGTTTTCATCACATCTCACACAATGACGTCGAAGGTTTACATTAAGGAGTGTCTGAAAAAGCGGATTTTACCCTTAATTCGGCAAAACAAGACCAACGTTATGTTTTGGCCGGATCTAGCCAACTGCCACTGCTCTAAGGAGGTACTAGAATGGTATGCTGCAAACAATGTTAATTTCGTCGCCAAAGACATTAATCCTCCGATTTGCCCTGAGTTCAGACCGATCGAAAAATATTGGGCAATTGTCAAGCGAAAACTGCGAGGATGCGGTAAAGAAGTGACAAATGGACAATAAATGCGTTTAAAGTGGAATAAGTTCGCCGGTACAGTGTCACCAGCGACTGTGCAGATCATGATGCCATCGATCACAAGTAAAGTGCGACAGTTCGTTTGAAACGGTGAAATGTAATAACTTGTTATATATCGTTTGAAAGCTGAATAAATACACTTTTGTTTGACGTTTTGATCAACCGTGTATGTTGTTTAATTCTTGAGTTACGATCACTTGCATGCGTCAAAATTTACTTTGAATCGGGCTTTAGCCTCATATTTTTTACTCAAATTCCGATCGAACATACCTGGCTTGCTTCTAATGGACCTCATGACCTTTCCATGAAGCTGACGGTTGGCAGTTCCACTCCGGCGTTTACTTTGAGACCTCTGAGTTGCTGCCAAGATTTCCCTGTGCGTTTTGAGTACGCCCCATTTGGTTTTTCTAGGAAAATTCAACACCTTAGACAGATTGGACGCGGGCCCCGATGGATTTTCCAGGTCGTCTTGCATGGTGACTGTCTCCAAAACGAATTTAAAAAATACACTGACATAGACGTTAGAGGCTTTCGGAAACGTTCACTCGGAGCGCTGTAATAAGCAACAGAGTTTGTTCCATCAGTAAGTGAACCAAACTTTAGTGGTGTTGACTCTTTTGAAGTCGAAAGCAAAGTTCTTGGACGCAACAGAGCGGAGATTGATCGTCGAATGGAAGTATCTCGGTCTAAGGTACCGACAAATAGCCAAGAGAATCAATATAAGAGAAACAGTTACATGAAATTTCTAGAAGAAAGGTGAAAAATATGACACCCGGAAGAAACCCTAGGGGTAACTCCAGCTTGGTGGGACTGAAAAGTTCAATGCTTTCGAAATAAAGCTGAAATATGCGGGGAGAAGAGCCCGCCATTTATCCACGAAATGTTAATAAAAGGGAGTTAGCATCCCCACTCTCTTCATCCAAATCGCGTCAATCGGGTGCTCTAATGGTCCCTTCCAATCACTTATTATTTTTACTATCAATGGAAAAATATATTATGTATGTGGTTATATGAATTAAAGTCTAAAAACATGATAAATGACATCTGAACCTGGTTTCCTTTTTCGGGAACTTTGTATGCTCTACATACTTAACCTGATCACTAACGCCCTCCTTTGCTTCATAATTAAGTTGTTGATCTTGCCGCCCATTTCCATCCAAGGTGAAATATGATTCATTTGCATTAGCAGTGACGTTTACAGACCTTGTGGATGGAGCTACGATGAAGAATAATTCGTTGAAGACATTGCATGTCATTATGAAACGTAACCAGTTAGTGATACGTTTATTCACGCAATTGTCTCCACGAAGACATTTTTTGATCGCTCACCTGACTATGTCTATGCAACCGTTGAAGATAGGGAGGATTTAGTATAACAAAAAAAAAAAAACCATAACCCCCAACACCACCACCCGAAACCCCCAGACAAATAAAAAAAAAAACAAAACAAACTAACCCAAAAAACCAAAACCCCAACCACCCCCCCAAACAAAAAAAAAAAAAAAAAAAAACCAAACAAATCCCCCCCACACACACGCAAGGAAGGAAAGACAAACAAACAGCAAAAACAACACCAAACAAAAGTAGAAATATATTATAATACTTTCTCTTTATTTTTCTTTTTTTTCCCCCCCCCTCGACCCCCCCTTTTTTAAGAAAATACCTCCACCAAATTCCACATAAAAAACTTTTTAAAAAATTATGCATAATATATGGAACACGAAAATTGTCAAAAATAAATTGCACAATATATATAGCAAAATTAACCTCGCTATGAACAAGATATTTCATTTTTGACGAACCGAATCGAGGGTAGCATAAAATAATAAAAAACGTCATGAAGGGTCCTCATGTAGACACTTGCGTACTTCAGAAAATTGTATAATCTTTTTATTTTAATAGTTTTGAAATGTTTAAACATTACTAGAAGAATGGTTGTGGAACACAACAAAAAACCAAAATTTTAAAAAGGAAAAAAAAAAAAAAAAAAAAAAAATTTTTTCCATGAATTCACAAAGAAAATGCTCTTTGCTTTATGGTACAGTCAAACTTACAGTACAATGAACGGTACGGGAATTGTGATTTCAGCGATCATTTTTAACCGGGTGCGTCTTCGGCACAAAAAGAGCGGCCAAAAGCAAAAAAAAACCCTCCTAGCTTCATCAAGCTGCTCACAATTGATGTCAATTTTCCGTGTGGTCTTCGGCGGAAAAGCTCGTATTGGACGCATACGTAGATACATACAAACGATCGCGTCTGTAGAAGAAATGGGGGTAGGTGCAAATGAGCCATATTCAGAAACAACATATTTAGGAATTCTCCCAGAATGAAGGTATTAGATGTGATAATTGCTCTTCAATCTAATGCTTACAAATCGCAGATTGGCAGGAGCTATTGAATTGTGTTTATATAATTAATCAAATGCTAATTGGACTAATGCTATATTTCCCCAACATTTGCCGTTTATTGGTTCGGTAATCGTTGGACTAAATGCATCGGCTAATTTGCCAGAATAAAGCTCACAGGGTTGTCGTTTTCGCCCCAGATTACCCTATCTTGCCCTATCCATACCTCGACGCTAGTCAACCGTTTTAAACACACTTCCACACGTCACGCGGAACCCAATGCAGAGTGTTGTGTCTCTATATGGGTCAACCAGCGGGATCAACATGGCATAGTTGTAAATCGTTTTACGAGTTTTTTTTTTAGCATGTTTCGTTTTCAAGATAACGTCCATCCACTTGGGGAAAAGCTAGGTACTCATAGCACGTGCATGGCAATCGTTAGGGTCACTTTCATCAGCCCGTCAGCTACGCGATCGCGCCCTGTATGTTACATTTTAACATGCGTCACAAAACATATTTTTCATATTTGTTAGTCGAGTATGGTTTGGGATTGGTATGAAAGACCTCGCCTGTTTCGAGGCATCGGTAATTCATACTGTGCCTCTAACTTTGGTCCCTCCCCGGACCCACCTTTCGGTATTACTTTGGGAAGGTGGCAATTGTGCATTAGGCACTCGCTTATGGCTATCTACTTAGGACTTTAGTAGTTAGGTGGTCCCTCTGCCCTGGTGCTGGATATTTCGCCGTCTGGTTTGGAGCTCTAGGACGATCTGAGTGGCCGCCATGCTTACAGCGTCTCAGATGTCCCGCCATGCTTACAGCGTCTTGACAAATCCTCTGAACAAGGTTATCCGGAGTTGTGTTCCGACCGCTCACGGCCATCGAGCCGTTTTTCGAGTCATCGAAGCGAGGCCACGCGAAGAACACATATTCTGTGGTCTCCTAAATATCCGCGCGCTCGAGACACGCAGAGGACTCAGCTTGCCCGTACTTGTGTAGATAATGTCTAAAGCACCCATGGCCTGACAGGATCTTCCTCAAGTGGACCTCACCGTGTCGCCGACCGACCCATTCGGATACCTCCGGGATCCACCGACCTTTGGTGGAGTTATTCAATTCCCTCTGCCACTTGATCTTTGATGCGGCTCTCGTGGGCTTACGAATACCTCTAGTGCTTCGTTGGTCGAAGCACTTTACGTCTTCATTTATGATGATGCCAATGGGCATTATCCCCGCATTAAGACGCAGACCACATCGCGTGATACTGTACGGTATGCGCTCATCACTCTTAGCCTATTTGTACTGTCGAGCTTACCAAGGTTGCTTTTAGTACTCAAGGTGGTGGTGCATCTTCAAAAGTACATTGTTCTCCATATTTTCTAACTGCCTTGGCCAATTTTCTTTAAGAGATTCCACTAATTCCACTCACCATTTGTGCACGGTACTTTTTCTCTGCTCCGCAGTAAGACCACGCCTTTTGAAAGTCAACCAGAAACGAAGTTTTTTTTATGCTATAACGTACAGAAATGTGTAAATTTCATTGCATTCAAAATGTGCTTATAATTTCTGGAACAGTCTATAAATGTGATTCTGGGTCAGTTTTGTCCACTGTGCAATGTACGGGTTTTGCTGCATGATATTTCGAAAAATTTGCGTACAAAACATATCTAGGGTTTTTTTTTTTCATCTACACGATTCGAGAGATTCTCTCTGGGCTCGCTCTCTTTCATTCATAAACCAATCACCTTTACGTTTTTCATTCTACTATGTGTAGAATATGCTAGCCAGCACTGTTGTGTTTCGATCTGTACTAAAGAATCCCTCGAAAGTTTTATAATTGCGCTGTAATGAATGAAAGAGAGCGAGCCGGAGAGAATCTCTCAATTGTAGATTCGCCGTGATGAAAAAAAAAACCTAGATATATTCCTTTTTCAAATGAGGACCCTCTAGACCCATGAAAAATACATCTTTCCCCATACCGAAGAAAAGTGCAAAGTTTCATCCAAACCGAAGATGATCATGCCTACATGTTGACAGATTTTCCAGAGAATTATTTAATGCTATTTTTTGACGTAGGACAACGTCTTTGTTTTCTATACTGGGGTAAAATTTAAAAAAAAAAACAAAAAAAAAAAAACAAACGACATTTAACATGTAGTCACAACCCCCTTCCCCCTTTTTGCTGGGGGCGCCCCTTCTCTTTTCAAATTTTTACACCGATCGATCGGATGTATTTCTACGCTTCAATTTCAATACAGAACATTGTTGATTTCGGGCCACATACTATTGAAAATTCATAAATGTTAAACCTTGCCTTAAAAAGTATATGAACTCCTTCAGGCCTAAGGGATCATATATGACCCCAAAAGGATAATGGCTGTATAAAATCACACAAACTGAATAAAAGTTTACACTGTCTTCGGCAAATTTGTTTTTAATCACTTTTTCTATCTGGAAAATATAAAAAAAAACATACGAGTTTAAGGCCTAATTGACGATCTAGAGCAATCCTGAACAATTGAAGAAGTTCAGGAAGAAAACAAATAAATGCCTTATTAATAGTATACAGCGTTGCTTTAGAATATTTGACACATTTTAAATTCTCGTTGATAAACGTTAAATATTTATGTATCTTTCTGGGCGGTTCTAGGTCATCCAAAATGTACTTGAGTTCAAAACTTCAGATCTACAGTTGTAACAGTAGCTTTTATGGCTATATAAGGTTACGATATGTGTTCAAACATATTGAATGAACCTTTTGGAAGGTCAAAGGTCATTTTTTGATAACTTTATGATATTCTAAGTCATCCAAATTGTCGTTGAGTTCAACACTTAAGATCATCCAAATCATCATCCAGATCATCCAAATCATCATCCAGATCAGTTGTAACTATAGCTCTTTGGGCTATACAAAGTTAAGCTACGTATTCAATCTTATTCAGTGAATATTTTCGAACGTAAAAACAACATTATGATACAAACGGGGATGATCTAGGTCATTAAAACTGTCCTTGAGTTTAGAAAATAAGATTTACAGTTGTAACAGTAGGTGTTTGGAGGGGACAATATGTATTTAACAATATTGGTTGAATAGTGTGGAAGGCCAACATACATAATGCGACAGTCTAGGTACTCTAAACTGTCCTTAAGCTCAAAAAATAAGATCTACATTTGTAACAGTAGTTTATTGAGTTATATATGGTGACCATATGCATTCAAATATATTCAATTAATCTTTTGGAAGGTCAAAAGTCATTACTTTATAACTTTGAAATCATCCTCTAGGTAATCCAAATTCTGGAGTTCAGAATTTGGAATCTACGGTAGTAACAGTAGCTTTTTGGGCTATTCATAGTTACGTCACGTATTCGAAAATTTCGAACGTAAATACACAGAGATATCTGTCTAGGTTATCCAAACTGTCTTGGCGTTCAGAACTTAAGATTAACAGTTTAACAGTACATTTTAGTCAATACACAGTTACAATAAATATTCCAACATATTCAATTAACATTCTTAAATTCAACATTATAATGCAACATGACATATTTTAGATCATCCAACCTATCCTTGAGATCAGAAAATGGGACCTAAAGTTGTAACAAAAGATTTCCGGGCTATACAAAGCTACGATGTGTGTTGAAACATATTCATTGAATATTTTGGAAGAAAAACAGGCATTTTGAGATAAATTTTGTTTGTTTTTAGTAATCCAAACTTTCCTGGAATTCAAAACAAAAAAACAACTGCTGTATTTAGATTTTAAGTTTTCAATTGTAGCCTAAAATCTGCAGTTTTTTTGGACTAAACAAAGTAACAATATGTATTTGACTAAATTAAGGGAGTCTTTAGGAATGTTAACCGATATAATGAGATATCTTGGGATGTTCTAGGTCATCAAAACTGCCCTTGAGAGAATTTAGGATCTATAGCCGTAAAGTTAGATTTATAATCTATGAAAGGTGACGATATACATTCAAACACATTCAGTGAAGCTTCTGTAAGCTCACCAGTCATTATCAGATCATCTCGGGATGTTGAGCATGATAATGAGCATGAGCCATGAGCAAGAACATGATTGACCGCCCACGGATGCTATTCCGGTATTGCTAGATTAGCTGTATTTACACAAAGAACCAACAGATAATGTTTGGGACTAACATACATCCTCAATGTGTAAAAACTGGTGACCCATTATGAAGCAATACCGGCGCCGGCCGTGTCCGAATGCTGGTCAAGTAAGGAATGGGAAGGAACGTGTTGACGTGATACTCGCTTTGAAGGAAGCCGAGAAATCCTCTGCACTTCCACGAGAAATCACTGGGATGTTGGATAGTTGGGAAAAGGTTAGCAGCAAGGTTCGTTTTGGCTAACGGTACGCTAAAAGCATGTAACTATCCGCCAGAAGCATGGGACCGCTTCAAAAAGCAATAGAACATCGAACGCCAGTTACACCGCACCCCGAACTGTCTGGCATGACGTAATCACCATAAACTTATTTTTCCGATATTCAACACTCAGAGTGCGCTGCAGCACCTTGAACCGACGTCACACCCCAAAGGGCAGTGCAATTACAAGAAGAAAGAAGAAAAAGAAACGCATTCCCCACACAACCGTAGTAAACATCTCTATTCTTGATAAACTGCAAATTGGACAAAACAAAAATTGGCACATGTCACCTTCTTTGATTCGCCTTTTTGAACGGAAACTTTTACACCGCATTTACGCCATCACCCAGGTAACCAATAAGCATTAGCATATGCAGTAAATTAACCCTAAATCTGCATTTCAGATGCTACAAGCATTATACTAGCATTATATCAGGATCTTGAATGCTATCTGTTGTAAAGTTGCATTTTAAATGCATTTTTAATGCTTGTACCCTGTAATAAGCATTTCGAATTAAGCAAAATAGCATTAATGAAGCATTATGACAGCATTGCAGTAAAGCAGCCGTATATTGGGCCAAAAGCGGCATTTATGTTGCATTTAAGACGTCTTAAATGCTTGATAGGCTGCCGTAGAGACGCTTTTGAACTGCTTATTGGTTACCTGGGCATTATTCAACGACGACGGCCCTTTCTCCTTCGCCTCGAATTGTCCATTTTCCAACTCGAAACAACGGTCACGGTTCTGATTTTGCCGTAGAATAATTCATAGAACGCAACATACATACTCAAAGTAAATTTTTAGTTTCCGCAATATCTTCCAACACAAGTCTTTCAGAGTATTTATGCACACACTGTTTTCCCTCGAAAAAGAGTAATTCATAAACAAGCTAATGAAACACCATCATTATCAGCAGCACCAAATTTATCTCGGCAGAAAAAAAAACAAAACCCTTTCCAAAGGCGCTGTATTGGTGACTATTGAAATTAACGCAAATATAAGGCGATGTCTTATAATGTCGATTTTTTAGAGTAAATTTACCAAATACACAGTACTTTCCTAGCACAGATTTCATATTTAAGTAACGAACGTCTCCTAGGCAGCCATGAATGTTATATAACAGGTACACCTTCGCATTTTGAATCAGTTTTTCGGTGGTCGTGGAGCTGTGCGGAGAAGGATCTGCAGTTGGATTGTAGCCGACAGCAGCACTGGCGAGCAGTCGTTGCCCAGAGAGGCGTTGGTGCAGTTGGCTATTGTTGCCGATGCTCCCGTCAACCTCGCTCCGAGAAACATGGCTGCTGAAGCCTACGAGTTGGCGGGAAAAAGCCGCCAGTGACATCAACGAGACAAGAATCAATTATCCCACGTTACCTGCAGATGGCCACCCGCAACGACGAGGAACTGAACCAAGAATACCAAGAAGAAAGCCCAAATTCAATCGCGAACAATGTTTCTCCATCGTCAACTAAATCCGTCCTTTTCAGGATGACCAAATCAGTTTACCAACTAAAGAGTTTGTTTGGTGAAAATTTTCTCTTGTGCTGTTTCAAATTAATTTTAATTACCGCGCCCCGGCTGAACACAGTATTCATTAAACGCCGCGTCCCGGAGTAAATGACAAAGAACGTTGAACAACCAATGAACGAAATTCTAGAACGGATAATTCGAACCGAACTGCGACACTTCACACCGACCATGTGATTGAGTTCGTTGTAGTTCCTAGTTGTGCATAGCAGATTAGTTGCTGGCGGTGGCAAGCAAATTAGAAGTGTTTCGGTTAAGAAATGAATCCGTCTAGCGTGTAATAATTAAAACTAATTATTGTGGCACAATAACTAAAGTTCGTCCCCTTTGATGCAATATGTATCACATTACCTTCGTTGGTACCGCCTTCTTTCGTGCACTAGCATCCGACGCCATTACCTAGTAGCTCTTAGCGGAAGATTTTGATTCAGTCTTACGACAGTCGTGGTGCTGTGCAGTTTGCTGTCGATCGCAGTTGGCGGTAGCAAGCACTCTGGAGGGTGCACTGGCGAGCGGTCGTTGCCCAGAGAGGCGTTGGTGAAGTTGGCTGTTGATGCCGATGCTCCCGTCAACCTCGCTGCGAGAAACATGGCTGTTAAAGCCGCGGGAAATGCCGCCCGTGACATCAACGAGACAAGAATTATCCCACGTCACCTGCAGATGGCCACCCGCAACGACGAGGAACTGAACCAAGAATACCAAGAAGAAAGCCCAAGTTCAAGCGCGAGCCATGTTTCTCCCCCGTCAACTAAATCCGTCCTTTTCAGGTCGACGAAATCAATTTGTCGATTAAAGAGTTTGTTTGAATTTTTCTCTGGTGCTGTTTGAAATTTCCATTACCCGACTGAACATGGCATTGCTTTAAACGCCGCGTCCCGGATTAAATGGCAAAGCGCGTTGAACAACCAACGAACCAACAGATCCATAAGTATCTTCTACGCATTAAAGATAGTGGCCCTCTCAACCATCGTAGAAAATACAACCGGGCCGTATCATCATAAAGAGCCACCAAATGCTTTCTAAAGAGTGTACAATAGAATTTTTTTACATACTTCCTAAAGCTGGTCGAACGTTCCATTAGCACTTTTTCGACCTAGACGTCTATCGGCAATAATAGACTTTGAATTCCCAAACAGACCCAACCATCTACAACGCAATAAGGATAATGATCTCCAGGCGGTCGATCATATCAACAGGATGTGCTCTTATGGTGCATTCTCGCTCCACCATCTCGGAAGGCAAACAGTTCCAGTAACAAAGTTCGGAAGAAGAAAACGTATAGCACCACATCTACCGAGTGCTGAAGCAATTTTACCCGATACTGTCGTTTCCTCCAAAGCGATAAGCATTTTGAACAGCTTCGTCTATGATATTTCCGAGCGGATTGAAAGCGTAGACTTAAATCAATTGGGAATTAGATTGCTGCGTAGTCCTACGTCACCTTTGCGCACAACCCCATTGGGCTGTACCTTGTCGTTTTTTCAATCATTTTTTTTTTTTTAACCACCCAAACAACAAAAAATCACAAAAATTCTTTTCCAAAATTCCGCCCCAATTAAAGGGTTAATACAAAAAAAAATGCATTTTACCCACCAAAATGCTTTCATTTAATATCGAAAACCCACCCCCACTTTTCCCACAACCCCATGTGGCTCTACATTTTTTTTTTTTCTCTAAATTTTCAATAACCAAGTATTCAGAAGTGAGAAGAAATATTAGTAATTTCCATTTAATTCCAACTACCTTTATTATCTTGACAGATACATGTATTTCATCTACAATGTGCAGACTTCTTCAGTTGAAAAAAATGTTGTCGTTTCTGCTTACTAAGAAATACTCCGTACTCAATGAGTTAACAAAATGAGGGATAGAGATAAGTTGCATAGTATGCGGTCGGGTTTTTAACAGCAACACAGGTTAATAAGTTTCCACGTGCTCGGTCACTCGCTTTGTTTATTTTGCCTGAAAGATAGGCGCTGGATAGACAGTTCATTGAAGACTATCTTCATACAAACTTGCATTTAAAAGCGTCTACAATGCAAATTTATCATTAGTTCGCCGAGAAGTTCCAGAAGTGCTTTAGCAAATTCGAGTTTGCGCCTAAGGATGTGGTGTACGTACGTTCGTTATAGCTACAGTGAGGAAGGTGATCAATAATTAAAGTGTGGTAAAATTGAATTCCATTTGGATCATTGTGATCAGATACGTCAGTCAATTTAGCTGTGCTACATGTAGGATGAACGAAAATTGTGTATTAGTTGATGATTTTTTGTGAATTAAGGACCCGATCTTCGTCAGTTTCAACAACAGCGTATTTATTAGATTTAGGGAAAATCAACCTACCTATAAAAAATCTTCACAATTGGATGTTCCGCAGAAAACAACAAATGCATGATTGATTTTGGCACTATCGAGTCAATTATTTTTCGAAAGTTAGAAGAACACCTGTACCACTATGGGAAGAAGAGGGTTATCTCTGTGCACTTTCGTACATACCCCTTTTGTGTACAAAGGGGCTCGGGACATCCATAAATCGCAATTTTACTGACGTCTGCAACCGTTCCGTAACCGTAAATTCAAATAAATATGATGGAAATTACAAGTACGCGAAATTCCCTTGCCGATCGATGCCATCTCACTGTAACTGGTTTGCTTAAAAAAGATTTGTTCCACATAACTGAAACCGTAACTACGAAGCCCCGCGTGCATAGACCTGGGTGGATCAGTTGATCAGTTGATCTGGAAATCATCACATACCTCTGTAAATTACTTCAATTTACCGAACATCACATTGCGGTTGACTTGTGCAAGAGCTCATTAATCACCGACTTGTACGGAATATTGAATGGATCGATGATCCGCTTAGGCAAACAACCATTTGATGCCAATCATCGACCTAACCGTTCTGTACAACCACGAAGTGGAAGGAAGTGGGACAGCGTGCGGAGTTAAGAAATTAACCACGCTCTGGTATTTATTAATAATTACCTGGTATGGTCGCGAAGTTTTTTTTTTTTATTTACTAGTCACGAAGTGCGTGTCAACGGCCAGGGCTCAATCCACCTGAGAAGACACATGCAAATGACGAAATCGTTCAGTTGCTCTTCCTCAAATGGGAAGTTTTTTAAATTAAGTGTTGTGAAATCATGATTCACGTTGACTTACCGGGCTCATAAAACCGAAAAAGATAATCAGGCCATTAATTGAGCAACAACCATGACAAGATGGTATATCAATCTAGCTGGGTGGATGTGCAGTATAAGTTGAAAGCGGCCAGCTACCTAGCCCGCCAGTCACTTGAATAACCACCTCGCCAACAAGTCTCCTGGATGCACCGCGACAACCAGTTTAAAAATTACTCTCACCCGGTTTCGTATAATAACCTACGATGCGATGCGATGGCCCGAGCGAGCGCCAGGGGTTTTGTTTTGCTGTTTTGTTGTTTTTTTTTTTTCTCGTTCGTTGGAAGTGTTGTCAGCCCAAACGGCACACGGCCAGCTGTAACCATTGCCCAGCCAACAAGTGAAATGAAACGAGAACGAGGAGATTTTCACCAGAGGCGTGCAGAGGGTAGTTGAATTTCACTTTCAACTCGCTCTATGTGCGAAAAGTGGAACGTTCGACGTATCCTTTCACGGGAAGCAATCCACACATATTTATTGGCTAAAATCCATGGAAAATTACACATAATACAGATGTGTTCACACATAAGCAGAACCCTCTGAGAAACACAAATTTATGAGTTTATGTGACAAATGAAAAGTATGTGTGGCCACACATAGCGGTTATGTTTACACATAAGAAGTATGTGTGATTACAAATGGTTATAATTTGTTGATCACATTGCAAAAATCCATGTGTCGGCCAGTGTTGAAAAACGTCATCGTCACAGCACATACAACCACAGTAGCGATGAAGTCTGTTGCCTTCAACGTCGTGCAACGAAACCTGTTGACTTTCACCGCGAAGCCACTCGTCGTGCAACAATAAAGTTGTAACGCCATACAAGTTCGATGACGCCAACTAGTTCTTCGTCACAAACCCTTCCTAGTAACCCAACAAAAAATATCCGAAGAACCATAAGTCATCATTTTGATGATGCATGAATATTTTGTAATCGTCACACCCTAGATGGTGCATGACGAAAACCGGTATGTTTTGGTCGTTAAATCTAAGAATGGCAAAGACGTCCTCTAAAAGGATATTCATAAGCCACGTCGACTAATTTTTGAGTATTTCAGAACCATCTCCCCTTTTCGGCTTTTTCCAAAGGCCATTTTCAACATTTAAATGAAGCGTAGATTATGGTCAGACCTCAACGTGGTTTGGGAAACTTTTGATTGTTCATATGAAATTTTTTTTTTAATTTTTTTTTTTTTTTTTATTTTTTTTTCTTTTTTGTCTGGATTATCGAGATTTTCAGCCTCGGGCTGGTTCATCTCCCGTCGTAGTCACTCAAATACCTCTTTTGGGTATTTTCGTAACTTGTCCGGGGGTGAGATTCGAACTCGTGACTTTGGCGTGAGAGGTATGGATGCATATGAAAATTTTCTATAACGTATTTATTAGATAAGGAAGCAGAAGACATTGTAAATATTTTTATAACCGACGCCTACCTTCAAGAATATCTTCGCTAAAACATAATTCAAATGAAATTCTTATTTATTGTCAACATTTCAACCGTATGAAAGGCGCAGCAAAAATGAAGGAAATATATATGAGAATTTACTAGGCTCATCCTTTTTGGTCATTTTAGCTACTGAAACAAGCTGACATGAAAGCGTTGGCGAAGAAATTTTGGGAAGTACTTTTAATGTATTTAGAGACGACCGAAATTTTCATGAGCCCCAGAAAAAGTCTGGTGGAGGTGTTCTCATAGCAGTTGCAGCCAATTTCAAGTTAGTCATTTCTGCGTCTGAATTCAAAGAATTTGAGCATATTTCGGTAAAATCATGCATTGGCGGCAAAACACACGTGTTTGCCTTCGTGTTTTTCCACCAGGTCGTGCAAATAAAACTGTTTATGAATCTTTTTTTTTTTTTCAAAACGCTGAACAAATTGTAAAACAATTACCTCCTGAGGCTAAAGTTCACTGAAAATGAAAGCATCTTACTTCCAGTCGTTGCGGACAATGAAACACTGCAGTTTGTTTTCGACAAAACTGCTAATTTAAGTCTAAATCAAATAAATAACCTCAAAAATCAGCAGAACTGTTACTTGAACTTTCTGCTGACCAATTTTCACGAAGATTTATGTGTGAATGAATCATTGAATCCCTTATGGAAATATGAAGCATTTCACTCAGCAATCGAATTCTCTCTACTCATGAAACTCAATGACCCAACGACTGTGAATTCGAGGAAATCTTTGTATATCACAAAGCAAATTATGAAAATATTAAATGCAGATTAAGTAGTGTTAACTGGCAACTAATACTACGGAATGAAGGAAATGTTGAAATTGCTTTTTTTTTTGTCTTGATTATCGAGATTTTCAGCCTTGGACTGGTCCATCTCCCGTCGTAGTTACTCAAGTTCCCTTTTTGGGTATTTTCGTAACTTGTTCGGAGGTGAGATTCGAACTCGTGACTTTGGCGTGAGAGGTATGGATGTTAACCACTACATACGATAAAATCAATAGTGCGTAAAATTTAAAGTATTGTTCATAACTATAAGATGACAATAGGAGTTATTGTTTTCACATTTTTTTTTCCTTCTTCTGTAGATCCAAAACACAATTGCATCCATTCATTTGGATTATTGTTGTATGACCCATGTTTGATTTGGTGCAAGTCAAATATCCTGTCACCGTTAAAGTGTGATGGACATTGGTTGACATAGCCCCTGATCCCAGTTAGGCTCGACTTGGTTTATAAAGTCTAATACCCTACCAGGATCGTTTTGCCAAATTTCGGGGGGCTCTAGTAACCCCTTTCCAAATATTGACATCCTTTGATTGAATAATGCTCCACAGCTACAGAGTATATGTTCTGCAGTTTCAGTTTCAAATTGGAAAAAACGACACTCTTTAGAATGGATTCCACCAATTTTGTTTAGGTGATACCAACTCGGGCAGTGACCAGTCAATAAACCAGTATTTACCCGAAGTTCTTTTTTACTAAGATTTAGTAAGATCCGGGCCTTTACAGCACTTGGTCTTATAAATTTCTTGGCTTGTCTGCATGTATCCGTAGTGTTCCAGTTTGATTCTACCATGGACATTTCCCAATTTTTTATTTCAGTCCTCAGAGCACACTCTGGGACTCCACAAAATGGTTCCGGACCAATACAATTTGCTGCTGAACCTTCTCTTGGTAAGCTGTCAGCTTTTTCATTTCCTTCAATACCACAATGTCCGGGCACCCAGTATAGAGTAACTTCCTTCCTACTGGCCAATTGAAATTCACAAGTAAAATTTAAGCGCATTGAGAGCTGCTTGACTATCGGAAAAAATGCAAATCTGTATTTCCTCGTTAAACAAATATTCACACATTCGATAATGGCATGTATTTCTGCTTGAAATACCGTTGGACGAGTCGTTTTGATTCCAGATCACGAAAAAGTATTATGAAATATCGTCGTTCATTATGAATGCATGACTATCTTCATGCTTTGGGTGCAACACAACGAAAATGAAAAGACGTCGCGTAGCTCAAATCGGTGAAGGTGATTTTTTTTTCTTTTTGTGTTTTGTATGACGTGAATAACTTTGGTCAGCTCTGTGTCGGACACAGGTTGATATTATCCTTGCTTCTGAAGTAGGACTACGTTTTTGTTTTCTATACTGGGGTACAATTTAAAAAAAAACCTACAGCGACCGTCACGAAAAGCGGTCAGGTTTTGAGCGTTAATAGCTCAGTCGTTTCTCCAAACATTTTGAAAATGTTTGCCCCAATCGATCAAAAATATATCCACGCGTCGATTCCAATATTGAAAATAATTGATTTTCAACATCAAACTATTGAAAATAACACAAATATAAGGTGATGTCTTATAAATTCGTTTTGCATAGTAAATTTACTTAATGCCAAATATTTTCCCATCACTGACTTCAAATATAAGTAAGGGAGATCTCATATGCAGCAGAGAACGATATAAAAGGGGTACACTTTCGCAAAATGCTGTATTTGCTCGGCAGCCTTGGAGTTGTTCAGATCGGCAATGAGCCAGTATTGATGTGACAAGTACCCTGGAGAGTGCTCTGGTGAGCAACCATTGGCCAGGTAGCTGATGGATCTATCGCCTTTGGCTAGCAACCGTTGCTAGGCAGCCATTAGTTATGCAGTCGGTTTACCAAGCCAGTGTTGAATTTGTAGCCAGCCGGTTGGCGCAACCAGTTGGCAGCCATCTTTCGGTAAGGCGGTTGAGTAGTATGAACGGTAAAAGTCAGCCACTATCATCATCGGTAATGTGTGTAGAAAATGCATTAACTAGCAACATTAGCATGATCAGCTACTAGTAATTGGCAAATAATTGATTTCAATTATCTGCTAACAATTGTTGCAAATAAGACGCTAGTATTGTTGATTAATGGTTAATTGTTGCACAATATTAGTATAGATGTGAATTTGTGAATACGACAGGTCCAAAGAAGATTGATCAAACATGGACCAGTTAAAATCCGTCCTCTTTAGGACGACCTATTTGATTTGCATAGCTATAGAGTTTGTTTGGATTGGAATATATCTAACATACCGTTCCAAATTCTTGTCAATTGGAAGCTAGCGGTGGCTAAAAAAGTTTCAGCTTTCCCTTAGCCGCATACCTGAAATCTTTTGTACAATTTCCAACACGGCTCGGAAATTTAAACGGTCTCAATATTATTCCGAAGTGCAAATATAAAGCAAGCTTATGCTAAGAGCAGCATACTAAATAGAAATTTTACAAATGGTGACCGTCACGAAATATTAAAACTAATGGTTAGAACATTCATTACACATTGTTACGAAGTCCTACGTAACCTTTGCGTACAACCTCCTCTCCAGGATTCAGTTCTGAAATGATTCTAAAGTAGCTCTGCTATTCAATCATAATAGTTCTGGGATGCTACCAATACTGTTCTGTCATACATTCATAACAGTTCTTGGACACTTCGAAAGTAGTTTTGTGATGAATAATTATGCGATGCTTGCAAGGTTGTCTTAGGATGCATGCAGAATAGTTCTAGGATGCATGCACAGAAGTTTTAGGTGCTTCCAGAGACTTACATCCAGAATGCTTCCAGAATAGCTCTAGGATGCTTCCGGCAGTATTCTGTGATGCTGGAATGTTTTGAAATGCATCCATAGTTTTTTTTGAATGCTGTTTGGGAAAACCGCCCAATGCTGTCGCGCGCACTATCGAGGAAAAGCAGCGGAGGAAAACCTTCACGAGCGGAAGGCACCTTTTGCGGAAGCAACCGACTGAAGCAGTAAGCGGAACTTACTAAAAACTTCCGGCAAAATTGCGAAATTGAGGATGAGCAAACCGATCCGGAAGCGATTGAAACGATGTGCAGATTTCTGGAAGAGTTTTTTTCCTACTACTACCGCGCAAAAGACATTATTGATCAATATGTGTCAATTCAGGGCCCCCGGACGAAAACAGGCTGAATTTTCCAATACCAGTGACAGAACGATGGCTGGCTCCTGCAAAGACCTCCGTATAGCGATGCGAATGCTACTGGAGACACAACGGGCTGCTATTGAGCCAATCGGCGGCGAACGGAAATGTAATGCAGATGAGAGACAACATCAATTCATCTGCAGGAGGCGAGCAGGTTCCGAATTGTGCTCTTATGAATGTACACCTTCCTATGATCAGCGTGCCGACGTTCCACGGTGATAGGAAATTGTGGCAATTTTTCAATGTCATCCGACATACGGAATTCGGTGAAGATGCAGTGTTCGTTATCGTTCTGTGATGGTGACGCGGAACGATTGGTGAATTACCGATATCAACTTCGTCGAAGCCTGGGAAGCGCTGAAAAACTTCTTCGACAAGAAAACGTTTACTTTCTTCGCGCTAGTTCGTGAGTTTGTCGACCAGCTGGAGATTCATAGATGTCACTGCGGCCAAGCCAGAGCTGCTTACTCCTTCTGAACAAAAAGTGGTTGCCAACTCCAAGTCCACCGTATCACGAGATGAGACGGGCCGCTTCACCGTGCGACTTCCGTTCGACGATTCGAAGCCGGCGCTAGGTGAATCGCTCAATGCAGCAGTGAAACGATTGTAATCCATGGAAAGGCACTTTCAACGAGACCCGGAGTGTGGCAACCAATACTCGGTTTTCATTAGAGAGTACCTGATACTGGCACATATGGAGGAGGTAACTGCTAGTGAACTCAGCGTAGAAGTAAGGAAAACCTTCTACTTATCTCACCATGCCGTGGTGAAGGCGGAAAGCTGACCACAAAGTAACGTGTCATTTTCGACGTATCGTGTGCGTCGAGATCGGGAGTGTCCCTCAATGACCGCTTGTTGAAGGGACCCAATGTGAACCAAGATCTCTTTTCCGTCCTTTTACGTTTCCGGATGTACAAGATATCTATTGTGGGCGACATATAAAAGCTGTATCGTCATGTCTAGATTCACACCGAAAACCGAGATTATCAGCGGATCGTGTGGCGAGAGAACCCTTTCCCGATTCGAGTTTCATGTGTGCGTGGTGTTAAGAGAAGCAAAGGATACCTGGCCGTGTTTGTGTGTATGTCTTGAAAGACAGTGCACCTGGAGATTGCCAGCGATTCATCAACCGGTATGTTCATCAGTGCCCTCAAGCGCCCATCAGTGCCCATCGCGAGGCGTGGTTATTCGAGTGCGGAGCAGTTTCTGGCTAACATGGACATCCGTTGGATCTTTAATCCGCCTTCCGTTCCTCACCGAGGAGTAATTTAAGAAGCGGTGGTGAAAAGTGTTAAGGAGCATCTTCTAGCATTCGTCGGTTCTGAAGCGACCACCTACGAAGAACGATTCTAACACAAGTGAAGATCTGCCTCAACTCGCGGCCCCTTTGCGCACTTTTCAACATTGACGGCAGCTATCATGCGTCGACGTCAGGACATTTCCTGGTCGGTCAGCCACTGAATCTGATTCCGGAGCCCGACGTGTCTCGCATTCCAACCAATCGATTGGACCTGTGGCAGCAGATGCACAGGCAGGTCATCGAAGACAACATGAAGGAGATTGGTGAAAAGCATATTTCCATTCTTATCAGCTTGTTAATTTGCCTCAGTGTTCGATTCTCGAAAAGAAAGAATCTCTTACTTATCAACTAATACCACCTCACACATACATTGCATTTTTGAAAGCGAATTGGTGTGTTGCATTTTTGCGCACAGCCAATGTTGCCTTTTTCTTCCAAGTCACGATCCATAGCGAAAAATGGAAGAAAATCATACAGAATCGCAATACAATCTTGCTTTTTTCATTTTTGGTGTAGAAGTGAGTATGAGTTGAATTGAGTTGGGATGAGAGTAGGCTTTAAACGTATTGTGCATTGTGTATCAGTAATACAGACTTGAATTGTTTATAAAAATCGTAGCCAACACAGATAAAAAGAAACATTGAATTTTATGCACATAAAGGGAATGCTAGATTTGGCAGAAAATAATAGTAGATTTCATGTAAATTTTAGCCTGATAACGCCTGAATCCAGCCTGTTGTATGAAAGAATGCAAACATTGTTGTATGGCACATGAAAGATTGCAAACAATTTCGTTGTTTACGCCTCCTTTGGCTTGAACTTAACCGAGGGGAAATTTTACGCGCTTGTTAAAATTCATTATTTTTTTCTGTGAAGAGATGACCTATGAGAATCAAGAGCCTGTCGATGATTCAAAAGGTTAACGCAAATGAATGTAATTGGAGTTTCATTTTGTCAGTGATCTCTCCATATCTCGATATTGCAAGGGCCATCGAGATAGGGAAAGATGGAGATATGATACATAATAGCAATTTATTAGACGGTTATATAGGCACCACAGCAAATAGTCGTATCACTCAGCTTTCAATTTGCATAAAATTATGTCAGTAGCATTCCATCAAAAGTAATTGCTTCTGTCACTCGACATGCATTTGTTAAGCCGCCATGCAGTCGTTTATTTTGATCATATAAATAGTACTGAAAACTCTTACAAAAATGTAAACAAGCAGCACTATGTGTGATTCATCGAATATATACAGGGTGAGTGGTAATTCCTGTCAGTCTTTTATAAACATGTGTAACTTTGAATGAGTTAATCACATACATGTTTGCACATTTGTCTTTTAGAATGGATTCAAATGTCAACACGGCTTGCAAGTTTGTTTTGAATTTTCATTCATTTGAGACTCGTGGTAATCATGGACACGACAAGGGAGCTCATTATAAGCCTGTTTTCGAAACATTTTAAACCGTGTACTATTTTAAAGAAATTGAAACCACTCGGAATAAATGAAAGATTCATCTTTTACACCATCAAACGCTACAAAGAAACCAGTTCTTGAAAAAAACTTCCCCGACCTGGCCGTAAACGCACTGTCAGGTGTTTGGAAGCCATGAAACGAGTGAGAGAGCGAATTCGGCGGAACCCTGGTAAGTCTGGCCGAAAGATGGCCAAAGAACTGGGAATGTCGAGTATTTTGAATGACGACCTTGGATTGAATCCATACAAAAAACAACGGGTGCATGCCTTGGCTGGAAAGCAGAGTTGAAAGGTGTCGGAAGCTGCCCAAGCGGCAGGTGCTTGTGAAATTCTGTTTTCGGACGAAAAAATGTCCCTGCTACAGGATCACCACAACCAGCAAAATGATCGGGTGTATGCAGTACATCTTTCTGATAGTCCTCGTGATAAACTAGCTGTTCAAAGGTTCCAGAATGTTTCAAGGGTGATGGTTTGGGGATGTTTCTCCAAAATTTTGAAGGTTCCGTTGCTGTTCATTGAGCTTGGTGTTAAAATCAACAGTAAATATTATATCGATAATGTTTTGAAGAACCATTTGCTTTCCTTCGCCAAGAAACACTACAAGAATGCACCATACTGCTTCCAACAAGACTCTGCACCGTCCCACCAACGAAAGCTTGGTGTAAGGACAATTTTCCGGTTTTTATTTCGTCAAAAGAATGGCCTACCTCTTCACCTGATTTGAATCCTCTCGAATTCTATGCATGGAGCTACATGCCGGGCAAACTGGGGAATCTTTTAATGAACGTGGCATGCCTCAAGATATCGTGCATGCCAACTGTGGCGCTTTCCAACAATGCATGCGGCAAAGGCAAAGGGAGAAAGATTTGATCTGAACTAAATTAAGACAAATGTGAAAGATATTAGGTGCGCAACTAAGTTCTCGCTGTTTTTTGGTGAAAAAGGAACTTTATTTTGAAAACAAAGGTTACAAACGAATTATTCAAAGTATTGCCCATCACTAGCTACGACCTTTTCCCATCTTTCTGGTAGAACGTGAATACCATTTCGATAGAACTGTTCGTCTTTTGATGCTATCCAAGAATCAAGCCATTTTGAGATGTCATCATATGAGTGGAATTGCTGACCAGTGAGACCATGTGCCATCGAACGGAACAAGTAATAATCGGACGGTGCAATATCAGGAGAATATGGCGGGTGGGGTAGGACTTCCCATTTGAGCGTTTCCAAGTAGGTTTTCACGGGTTTCGCAACGGGAGGTCGAGCGTTGTCATGCTGAAGAATCACTTTTTCGTGTCTGTGCTCGTATTGTGGCCGTTTTTCGTGCAGTGCTCGGCTCAATCGCATCAATTGAGTTCGATACCGTTCCCCGGTAATGGTTTCGTTTGGTTTCAACAGCTCATAATAAATAACGCCAACTTGGACCCACCAAATACACAGCATAACCTTCGCAGCGTGAATATTCGGCCTAGGCGACGATGTTGAAGCATGCCCGGGCAGTCCCCATGAATGTTTCCGTTTTTGGGTTACTGTAATGAATCCATTTTTCGTCACCCGTTACAATGCGATGTAGAAAACTCTTCCTTTTTTGCCGCTGGAGCAGTTGTTCACAGACGAAAAAACGACGCTCAACATATCTTGGCTTCAAATCCTAAGGAACCCAAGTTCCTTGCTTTTGAATCATTCCCAACGCATGCAATCGCTTAGAAACGGCTTGGCGGGAAACTCCTAATCCTGAACCAAGCACCTGAACCTCTTCTTGCGTTTGACACGGATCCTCATCGAGCAATGCCCCCAATTCAGAGTCTTCGAAGTTTTTTGGCCTTCCTTCACGCGGACGATCATCAACACTGAAATCACCGTTTTTGAAGCGACGAAACCAATCACGACACGTTGTTTCACTCAGAGCAGCATCACCGTAAACTTTTTGGAGCTTCAGCCGCCGTTTTCTTCGAATGAAAGAAGAAAATCAACACTTCCCGCAAATGACGATTATTTGGCACGAAATCATACATCTTCAAACAACCAAAATATATAACACTAAACCAAAATCACTGATTTGGCAAAGCGGTTTGTTTACCATATGTCTGAGCTTGGTTTATGAAGCTTGAGATGTACAACATTCGACCAGCACTAACTACTGGTGCCATCTATTGATAAACAGCGGGAACTTAGTTGCGCACCTAATATACCAAGCAGGAAATACATTGAAAATTAACCACGCAAGCTTCTCATTTGTATGATCATAACTTTACTGACAGGAATTCCCACTCACCCTGTAGATGGAATTTAGAAGTGTAGAAAAGCAGAACATTATACCAGTTTTTTTTCTGGGAAGCTCAATACAATCAGTCATGTCAGTTTTAGGTTTGTGCGTCTAGGTTTATAACGCCTAGGTGAAATAAAAAAAAAAAATCGAATTCTGTGAACCAATGTTACATTTAAAATGTTGCTAATAAAATAAACAATTTAACGTTAATGGGATGCTGATTTAAAATATGGTGTTGACACATCTAAATATTTTGATATTTGTGTTTTCAATCGAAATGCACAGCTTGAATCAGTTTGTCGATGAAAAAACTGCGGACAAAAAGTGTGGACGTGGCTGAGTAGCTCTGTGGTTACCCGTTCTGCTTACTGAGCAGGTGGTCGGGAGTTCAATCCCAGGCCCGTCCCCTTCCTTGCCATTTGTCACTTGCCTCTTTCTATCCCCACTAGATTTAAAATATAAAAGCAGTCCACTGCGCTTTCATTGATCGCATCACTTACCACAGTGAATCCATGATCTAAAAATAACCTGCCTCAATAGTGGAGTCGCAGAGGTAAACACGGTCTCTAACCAACGATTGTCAAACTAATCATCCTTCCCCCCTCCCCGAAGACCGTGAGGACGTGGCCGGCGCCGGTATTGATCTATAAATAGAATGAACTAGTGAACTTGTACATTGAAGATGTAAAGCTACTCCCAAGCTCCATCTATATGGTTCTCTGTGCAATTACACTAGTTCTGATCTTTAACGGAGTAGCAACTACGAAACGCACGGTCTTTCGTAGCACTGCGGGCAAAAGGTGTGCTCGTTTATCTCTTATACTAAGCAAAACTCGATCATTCACTTTAAACAAAAAAAAAGCATTTAATTAGTTAGATTTTTAATCGACAGACAACAAAGAAATTTGCTTCCGAATGTTTCATAAAGTCAATCTGCATATGATGAGGTAGAGACAAAGAGATTATCGGAATATAGAGAGTAGACTGATGATAATCGTTTGAGAACGAAACCTTCTGAAAACTCCTATGAACACCATCACTTGCTCGTGCTTAACCCCATCTAAGTTTTCTACCCCCTTAAAAACCCCACACAACTGTCCTACCAACGCCACTGCTGTCCGTAAAATTGCTATCGAAGGTGAAAAAAAGGTGCAAAAGTACCAGTTGCACAGTGCGGTCGCAGCACCAGAGACACATTTTTTTTCCTATGCTGCATCAGCAGCTTCAGCCACACCACGCCACACCGTCGATGGCGACCTACCATCAGTGCGCACAGCCAGCCAAACCAGAAGAAGAGATCACTTTCCGCTACTCGGTTGAATCTGGTGCATACCAATAGCTAGTAGGTAGTCTGCTGTTGATCTCGCGCGAGTGAAGTTCAGACAAGCGCGCCCAGTCGAACTTTCGAACCTTCTAAAATCGTCTTCGTCGTCGTCGCCGTGGCCAACAGGTGCAATCAAACTTGAAGGAAACTCGGACGGTCATTCCTTCGAAATTTCTCGACGACAAATGATACCGAAAACAATGGAATTGGTTGAACGCTCTCTCACGTGTGCACCGCTCTGATAGCCGATGGGAAAACAAGTGTCTTTTCAGTCAGTGCAGCAGCAGCAATTAGTGATTTGTAGTTCAAGTGTACTCCATAAATCGGGTGCAGTACAGTTTTGTTCAATTGATGGTGGGTACGGCCCATTGTTTTGGTAAAAACAACAAGTGATCAAAGTTAATTGGGTTCGGAGCAACGTCGTCGTCGTCGTCATCCACCATCGGGTCATTGCCATTGACGAATCGCATCGTTGAGATGGTGGAGTACACGTGATCTAACTCCCACCCCCTCACCAACCCTGTCTAGTGCCAGACTATCGAATAAACAAAACAAACTTCCCAGAATTGTTTGCTAGCTGCTCGAAGAAAAAAGATCTGCACTGCCATCCATTCAGCTGTTCAAACATTCGCTCCATTCATCCATCTATCTATTCATTGCTGTTCTGCTCGAGTGCAGGTGCGGGTTGGATGTTACCGAACCACCTTCACTCGTTACTACGAACAACGAAAAACGGCAGCCAAAACCAAGCGGCTCGAAGGGCGAAAGTAAGCAATGCTGGAAAGGAGACTACTGCACCACCACCATCACCACCTCCAGCGGCCGCACTTTGGATTTGGAGCACGATGTGAGTATATGGCGGTGCGTGAAATTGATCGATTTTTTTTTGGTCGAAAACAGCCCACGACAATTGATGACGATGCGGGGCTCCTTTGGAGGAGAAAATTCACACCATGCCGAACTACTGTGGACCGTGAAGCTGCGTTGCACAGTGCACTATTGGGTGGAAAAAAGGGGTCATAATCGGGGGGGTTGGGTGACTAATTTTCTTTTAATGCCTTCAATTTAATAAGTTAATTGACGTCAAGGCTTCTGATATTTTTTCCCTGATGTGAACGTTCCCACCACGACTTATTATGCAACCTACATAATATGAAAGATATAGATTATTTACCAAAAGACAAGTTTTTCCTATGGAATTTATTAGGAAAATACAGGTTCAAGTTTCACATTTCATTTTGTATTCTATTTTCTTCTAAATCATCGTGAAGTTGTCGCTTCGAATAATCATATATAGGATTCGAATGAGGCGGAAATTTTCCACAACACTTCCTTTAACACAACTGTTTATCGAATTGGAAAATCTAGAACCTTTGACCTCTTGGCACCAGTCCTGAGATTTTGGGCAATAGTGGGGCCGACCTCTTTTGATACTTTTATCCACTGTTTCTTCAAAGCCAGCTCGTTCTCGAATACTCTTACGAAATTCCGGTGAGTCAGGTAGGTTGAAGACTTTTGGTACAAAAACAACATTATTGTCTCTGTATCAGACTAACGTAGTGGCAGAAGGGTCGCGCCTCCGTGAGACCGCAGGAAGGGTAGCAGGAGCTTCTGGGGGTACTAATCTCGATAAATTTGCCCATTCATGATGCATGACTGGCTCGTCTCTCAACACCCACAGATGGCCTGCCAAACCAAGAACGTTTTTGGTGAATTTGTCCACCTTCTTCTTCTTTACCTCCTCAGGGACGGCCAACCGTGATGTGGCAAGGTAAAACTCATGTCCCGGCAATTGCTTTGTGTCCGCCTTGATGTAAGTCTCTTCGTCCATCACGACGCACCTCGGTTTAGTCAGCGACTCTCGGTACAGCTTCCAGGAGCGGGTTTTTGTCTTCCTGACCTTGTTGACGTAGAGGCCGGCACGTTTCATGGTTTATTCCACAAACCAGATGGCCCACCTTCTTCGCAACATCGAATGGTTGGGTCGTCGCTTGAACAGATTCAACACCTTACTCGCCTTCACCGGATCAGCTGTTTTCGCTTTTCTATCGCTGCCTGTGCGCCGCTAGGTCGTTTGGGTCTCCTTGCATGACTTCACCACCCGGGACACCGTCGAATGATGGAATCGCAGGTGTTTTCCGATCTATCTGTGGGATGTAGTCGGATTTTCCACGACGGGGCACATCATTTTTTGATGGATCTGCTCTTGTTCCGATGCCATCTCGATAACCACTTGACAGATTGTGGTAGACTCTTAGCTAGTTTCAGTGAAAATTTCATGAACTTTTACCCACACGCTCAAAAGTTACAAGCTACATAATTGTGTCTCATTTTTTTCGAGTACAGTCTTCAACCAGGGCTGGCAAATCTCACGGTTGTCACGCGACACTGAGAAAGCTGATCATTTTACTATCACGAGATAGAACGAACTATCATCTCATTCTCTAACCATCAAGCACTAATAAGTTTCATTCTCATGATGTTGTGACATCGACATTTCTTTCTTAGGGTAATTTGGACACCTGGAGTTGAATGAACATGTGCATTATCTCGGAAAGTATCCATTTTCCGACGTCCTTTAAGTTTCTCACCTTTTCAGTGTGTTATTAAGCGTAACCCGAGCAGGAGACAACAACATATGAATATCTAATTTTGGTCGTGATAACTGGCCTTGGTATTAAAGAGTTTTGATTAAGAGGTAAAATACCTAAGAATTGCAAGCCAAATACCTCTCGAATAACAAAACTTGTTATTTCGGAAACCTGGGAATACCTGAGAGGTACTATTTTGGTATTCGCATAACATTGTGGCAACAATTTTATGGTATTATCCTCTGGTATTTTACCTCTTAATCTGAGCTCTTAAATACCAAGGCCAGTTATCAAGTTATTCGTTCCTGCTCGGGAAGCCAGCAGAGCGTTGGAATGGTTTTGCTTGTAACTCTTATAGTGTAATCCGATGTTTTCTGATATACTTGTGTTTGGTACAAAAAGGCAACACAGGACTGATGCGATACTGAGTTGGATCCGTTTTGGCAGCTGGCTGATCTGGCCGAAACATAACTGGACCATCATGGCAATTTAAGAAGGGAGAAATCCGTTTGTTGTGGCACTCTTTTTTGTCTTCCAAATCCATATTCTTTTTTTTATTCGTTTATTTTCCGTCGGCCTATTTCCTCACAACGTGGAGACAACCACCGACTCCAGGAAGACAACTCGTCCACCTGAACCATACATATAGCACTCATCAACACATGAGCCGGGCCCAATGGTTTTACTTCCCTTCCGAAGGAACCAGACGTGACCAGAGATTTTTTCGCCTCAGAAAAATCCCACCGACCTTGACTGGGATTCAATCCAGACATACTGGGTTGCCAAGTAGCAGTCACGTTTACCACTACACCACCGGTGCCGGCTAAATTTATATTATCATCCGTCACAAAAATGCAGAGAATTGATCCCTTGTCAAACTTATTTTTTTTCAAACGTGAACTTATCCGCGAAAACAAATTGGAGTCTACCAGATACTTTGCCTTGAGCATAATTTGAGCCCGGGATTTTTTTGAAATCGTCTTTCGTAAAGATTTCATCGTCGATCAAGACAATGTCGGACTCGGTTGGTTGTTGTAGGCTTCGATTGAACCCGGTCGGTTGTTGGAGGCTTCGGTTGGGTTGTTTAGGGCCTGTTCATAAACCACGTAGACTTATTTTTGAAAATCTTAGACCCCCTCCCTCCCCCTCGTAGACTTTTTCCCATATTTTTTTTTGAAAATTTGTATGGAGCATAGACTTTGGTAAGAGACCCCCCCCCCCCCCCCCCCAGAAAAGTCTACGTGGCTTATGAATAGCCCCTTATTTGCTCGGTAACATTTTTTTGGAGACGAATAAAAGGTGTACCGTTTAAAATCCGCATACATCATTCCCTTATCACCAAATTTTCAGGGATTAAAAGAAACAATTAAAATTAGTTTTGGCGTCATTCATTTAATTTATTTGCCTTTAATCCGACTGTGCGAACCTTGATAAAGTTCTGCAATAACCGCAGAATCAAAAGTTGTTTGTATATTAACCCATGCTTTTTTCATTTCTTCTACATTCTTCACCATTTTAGGTCGTTTTAGAAGGTGCTCCTTCATAATGAACCAGTATTTTTCTTTTGGGCGCAGTTCCGGAGTGTTTGGGGAGTTCAGCTCTTTCGGCAGACAGACAAATTGAAACGAATCACAAATTGTTGAACTAAGGAAACGATTTCCAAACTCGCCGCAACTCCGACTTGTTGCCAGCTGCGAATTTCATGACAAATCCAACACGCAACTATGGTTTGCTGCAACTTGAACAGGATACAGAAAAGATCGTCTGTTGGAAAGAAAGCGAGATTTACGGCTTGCAATTATTATTTTTGATTGCCATAGAATGATTTTCAAATATTACAATGTATAGATACTTTGATCCAATTAGATAAAATTTTGGCCTGAAAATAATCCTCAATTCAAGCACTGATAAAAAAAACCACAAGATTTTTTGATCTTGGTTGCCAACAAATGCATTCGCAACATTTCATTGTTGGCAAATGGTTGGGACAAACGCATATCGACCTACTCTTTTGTTGCTAGTTTTTCACGGTTTTCGAAGAAAAATTTATTCCTTGGCCCTATCACAATGACATCGGAAACGGAACCGAATTTAAATCATACTTGTCAACCTGGTGACAAGATGATGTTTTTGATGTATATTGGCGGAACTTGCGTAGTTTGTACACCCGTGACAAAGTCATAAATGAGTAAATATTACTGTCAAAGGAAGTTTTAAATGCGTATAATGTGTTGGTAATATTGGCGTCGACGTTTTTAAAAATGCATAACACAATTATCATCGTGATTAAAAAATAAGGTTACATGTATTTGTTTCAAAAAATAATACAGTTTAGACAAAACTAGTCTTGTTTCCTGTCATTGAAATGGAGAAAAGTAATTCTATTCTAGGGGTAAAAAAGCACATTTTGACGTTTCTGCATTATTTTCAAAAGAGCTCTGAGACAAATTATATGGTTGTACCGACAATTTATTCATGGTCAAGATGACTATTGCATATGATGGTTTTAATTACCATCAAAATGGTTGGAGACATTTTTTCATCATCACATTATTGACCATGGTCATGGTTACAGGGACTATTCTGACATTATAGTAAATTTTGAATCAACTATTTTGAATGGTAATTTTGACCATGGTTACAGTCGTTTGAAAATCATTATTTTGCCCTAGTCATCATAATCCCCAATAATGGTAAAATTGACTATCCAATTTTTTTCTGTGTGAGCAAACAATACTAATAAAAAGAAAATATTAATTTTACCGTGGAAACACGGTAGAATGAATTAACCAAATTGAAAGGTAAAATATATTTTGATTGCCTTTTTTATCACCAGATGGTTCTGTTGACAACGCTACACGGGTCGCCTACCATGTATATGTGGAAAAAGGAAGTGACTTACATTGTTAATATAGTATATTTGTTTTTTTGTGTTTTTTTTTTCCACATCCCTACCCTTATATTTAATTTTTATTTTTATATTTCACTTTTCCTACCCTACCCTACCCACACAGACAATAATTTATTTTCTCTTCATTTATCTCCCTAACACACTACACCACTTTTTTTTTTTCCCGGGGGGGTGCTACCGTGGAAAAAAAACCGCGATCTCCGAAATCCGTGTAAAAAAACCGTGCTAATTCCGAAATCCGTGTGAAAAAAAAAAACTGCGATAACATGCTAAGTCTTTTGCAATGAAAAACACTAAGAAAAATTTGTGAACAGTGCAATGGCGCACGTGAAGATTTTGTGAACAGTACACGTGGCGCAAGTGAGCATTCAAAATTGAGCATTTTCAACTTGTTCTATCTCTTGATTCTGATAAGATGGAAAGTTCTAGTCGTGGGCAAAGTTGTTCAGAAGGTCAAGGGAATTCAACAGATGGGCCGTTCTGTTCGGAATTCCCCCGCTACGTGGCGCTAGTGACCATGCAAAATTAAACGTTTTCAACTTGTTCTATCCGATAAGATAGAAAGTTCTAGTTTTCGCCAAAGTTGTTTGGAAGGTCAAGGGCATTCAAAAAATGGACCTTTTTGTTTAGAATTCCCCCGCTACGTTGCGCTAATGAGCATGCAAAATTGAGCATTTTCAACTTGTTCTATCTCGTGATTCTGATAAAGTGGAAAGTTGAAGTCTTCGGCAAAGTTGTTCAAAATTGTTGATATATAAAATTAAACAAACATTATACGTTTCGTTTCATAAAAGATAAAAAGGTTCAGTAAGCAAGGGATGGTTATATTGGTTCATACATAAAAACAACGTGCGAAATGTAAGAATCAAAGGAGATTACGTATCAGCAAATACAGCTGCAGCTGTTGAGTACCCATCAAAACTGACTAAAATTATTGAGGATGGTGTATACCATGAAGACCAAGTCTTCAATGCCGATGAAACTGATCTATTTTGGAAGCCTTATAGAAGTTACATAGCTTCAACTGAACGTACGGCATCTGGGTTCAAAGCCTCAAAGGATCGAATCACACTGCTGTTCTGTATATGTATGAACATATGCGCACGTATGCATACATACATACCCACAAAAATTCATACGTATATTCTCACAAATGATTCTCCATGTCTGCGAAACAGAAAATGTAGAATCACAAACAATATAAATTTCTGAATTAATTGCTTGGATGAAGAAAAAAAACATTCTTTCCTTTAAAAAAAAAACGTTAACAACCCTCTCATCCCTTCAAACAAATAACGTGTGTTAGGTGGCCTAAGATTTACCACGATGCATAAATGCGAAGCGGAAAATAGCATAAAAATATTGTGAAGGAATGTTATAATATATAATGATAACAACAATTATATTTGCAATATCTGCATGTTGCAGATTGTGGTGCTGCTGCAATTGTAGACGGACCTGCATTATCACAGCCACGAGGGAAAAAAAATAATCCAAAACCACTATACAACACCTGGGAATTCCATGGATGATCTGAAACCATATACCGTATAAAGAATACCTTCATTCCTCGTGGCAGGGTAAGACATCAGCATACTAACTTACCTGGGTCGCGCTGCCCACATTGTGCTGGTAGGGATACCACCTCAGGTAGAGCTGACGCTATACAGCGTTTCCTACTGGATGCCAGGACAGGCGCTGATTGAGCCGCACCTCCTTGGTGGATAGACGCTCGGCCCGTATTGTAAAAAGTACTCTTTGTTTATTTTCACGACCCTGTCTATGACCAACAGTGGTAATTTGCCTTTTGACGATATGACCCCCAGAAGCACTTTGGTATCGTTCAACCCCTCGTTAGTCAGCTTCACGAAGCCTCCCAAGTAACAATTTCAGTTCTATTCCAGCCGTATAGCACTCCTCCCGGCTTTGTTGATGACACTACATTCAAAACTGTTTTATCTACCAACACCTCCTCTATGCATCTTTAAAGCCGAAATGTGTACAAAGTGGCCCACTCTATAGACGGTTGTGAAAACAAATTAATAAAACCTTTCTAAGACCATAAAGATTTTGAAAATGTTCTAGTGAAAGATGTTATGACCACTTGAGAACCATCATAAAACCTATTGGCCGCCATCAAAACCAGCATAGGGCTAAATGGCCACAGCTGTCAAACTTCACGGCGATATCGTGGTTGGTTTTTGTTGTTTTGCTTTGTTGCTCTTCTGATTCATTCAACAGTAAATAATGACTAAGAAAAAAGTTCTACTGTTGCGGGAAATTATGATTGATAGCAAAATATATAAAACAAATTGAGTTTTTTTTTATAGCGTATCATGCTCCAAATCATATGTGCATTTAATTTTATGGTGAATATTGGCACGATGAGAGCTGAAAATCAATGCGCCTTGGAAATTATGCGAGTTTACAACAACAAAAACAAAATTGAAAGAAATATATTCCGTACATTAATCATGAAACTCCTGAAAATTAATGGAATTCAATAAGGTTATCTGAACGAATACCGAAGTTTGTCTTAGATCTACAGTTCAATTGTATTACATTTAAAATTTGGTGTATTTATTTTTCCACATTTCAATTATTTCATATATTTCAATATGGCGATTGCCAGTTTTGCCAAAAAGCCAATTTATCTTAGCAATGGCTACTATAAGACTATCTGGTCGCTTGGTAGCTTTCCTCAATGCCAGTTAGCCGTTTAATGCATTTACTGGAGGCAAAATGGTTTTAAAATGCTTTTTCAACTGACCATAATAAGATAATATGAATGAGTCCTAAAACGGCATTTCAAAACAGCATTTTATGAGTTAATAAAGTCAAAACAAAACCTTTGATAGGAGTAAAAGGAATTTTGGAAGTCAAGGTTTTAAGATCGTTGTAAAGAAGCTGTGTAGGTTCTTATAAACCTGACTAAAATTTGAAACTTATTGGCATCTCTTGCTGCCATAATAAAGCCGAATTGATTTCTAGTGGCTTTCATAAAACTTTAATAAAACTTAATAAAGCTGGATGGTTTTGGCAATGTTACTTGGGTTGACATTTATCAATTTGCTTGTTTAGAGACACTTGGTTCCAATTAAAACATTTAAAACATTAAAATGCATTAAAACTTTATAAGCTTCGCCTGAGGATGAAAATGGAAATCTACTGCTTAAAAACGAAACTATTTCATGTTTGCAGATTCGTAGCATTTGACCTGAAGCATCGTACCTAAGTATAATTCGTTTATGGCATAATTATAGATATAATTGACGTTTTCTGTACGAGAGTCCCAAAATAGGCAATCAAGCCGAAGTAACCTCTCCACAATTAGGCACAAATGGAATAAGTTTCTTAATTTGCCCATCTGAACGCACAGTGCGTTGTAATGGAGTACAGATCTCAGTCGCGCATCGATCGTCATCAGCTGATCTGCAGCTATATCTCTTCGATCACAAAGAAGAAGAAGAAGAAGAAGAAGGGTACGCGCGGCACGCCAGGGGAAGAAACGCAGATTGTCCAATCTGCAGCGGTCGATTCGGGCTCGATTGGTTTCGGACTCTCAAGGTGTGTAAACAAGCTCACACACAGAGCGATCGCCTACGGTCGCAATGAGAAAATGAAATTTCGCTTCAATTTCAATCTATCGATGGATCGCCAGAAACAGAGCGAGAGAGCTGTCATTGAGGAATGCGTTTGCAATATTTTTGAGGAATTGCTTCTTCTAGAAAACTTTCTATGCCAGTGGAGTGCAATTTAGGATTTGCCACGGTTGCGTGTCCTAATAGTTGTCGGTACTTATTCGATCATCGAAATTGGTTGGTTGGGAAAAAAATCGTGGCTCAACTGCGCTGTCATTATACAACGCAGTTTTGTGTGTTTGTCTTGTTTGTTTGTATAATTTTCGTCTTCGCTCGTTAATTTTTTAAACGCATCCAGTTTTTATTAATTAGGAAATTTCTCCGTTCACAACATTGTATGTTGTGTACGGGCAGAGTGGTACGCGTAGACCAAAGCAAATATGTTTTCCAATACATCCAGGGTTTATTCTGAAACAAACAAACAAACATATTTTGGCGTTTACTTTCCACAATGAATTCAACTAAGTAATACAAACAAGACTCAAGAATTTATTGAGCACCTAAGAACAGATCATTGGCCTCAAGAGTGGATATTTGGAATTTACCGTCTCATTAGACCTGAGTTGCATTTTCTATTGCACAATTAATCGGTTTTCCTAACCGAAAACCGCTACTTTCACAGATGACTGCGTCATATGAAGCAAGTGTTCAGCAACAAAATATCAACCACCTGTTTCGCTGATCGTTAATCTAATCCGATTGAAACCAAAACATGAGAAAATAACCACTGATGCAGAAAACTAACCATCGAGTGACAATTTTTCCCGCCTGCTTTGAGTTGCCTCACACACCTCAAGCAGTGCAACGAAAGGTCTGTCGCAAAGAGATTGAACCTGCACGTAACTTCTCGAGTGGTTGCACCGATCAGGTAGTCGACACTCGGACATGGATGAAATCATCGACTTCTTTTTTTTCGGAAGACGTGCTCGACCTTGATTTGGTTAGTATGACATCTATCCTAAACGTGCGTTTATCGAATGGAATCACTCGATCGGATATAGATTTAAACAAAAATGCGGATGCGGACATGATGACTGATGTAAGAATGAGTATTGGAAGAATGTAGAGTTCGATGCCACGGCGAGAAGGACGAATCAAATTTACTGTCAACTCTTGAGACTGTTGCAAATATTGGAAAAAGCTAGTTTAACTTATGTTTGAATCACCTCTGTAAAATTGTGTTCCGTTCTGGTTTCGGAATAACCGGACTGTAATTAAGAACTTGTCGACCTTGAAGTCCGCTTGCCCAGTAGTTGATCAATTTGTCATTCGGACAATGGAAATTCTCGACATACCTGAGAATCATTGTACCAGCCACTCAATTATACTAATTCAAAAATTAGAAGACATCGAAACTTCTCGATTGCTAAGTGGGTAAATGGATGTAAAACAGGTAAAGAACAATCAATAAGCTGAGCTGCCGTAAATGCCAAAACAAATAATCGGATAATCGACACTGTTGGTCAACGTCACGGAGAATAATCCTTAGCTTGTTTACATTTGTATAGGGGAATTAACTTATTATCGGCAATATAACCAGATTCAGTAGCGTAACCCGAGCGTAGGGTTTAGAGTTCCTACATTCTCCAACAGAGTCCCTATAATTTAAAACTTTGCTAGGGACTTTTACATAACCTGCCATCAATGTTAACAGCCCTTTCCCTCTCCCACCCAGGAACAAATCCTTGTTGCGCTTCTGAGCAGAATCCCCCCATTTATGGGTATTTTCTGAGCGTCGTGCGCACATCTGACGCTTTTATATTTACATTAGTTTGCCCCTGCCTTCTTAATCTATTACAGTAGACAGAATTATCCACAGCTCTTTGAATGTGTTTTTATAAAGCGCCACCCATATCTAGTGAGTGTATGTTTTGTCGGCATGATTTCTTCGGCTATCGTTCCATTTAAACTGCATGTAAGACAGTTGCTCTATTGACAAGGCGAATTTCATTCAATTATTCAGTACTAGAGGTTCCATTTCCCGACCAATTTGCTTGTCCCGGGATTCGGGATAAAATTTGTTGCTTGTCCCGGGAAATCTCGGGATCCCGGGAAATTTTTAAATGTACTTAAAACGCAATTTTGTGGTTAGGAATATATTTTATTCATTAATAAAAAAATCAATGGTTCAAATCAAGTTACCGGTCTTATCAATTTGAATTCGTTCTCCGAAAATACGACTTCAAGAAGCAAATGTTATTAATGCTTTCATCGGACAGTGAGGTTTGCTTTTTAAAACAGATATTTTCGGAGTTCGAAAAGATGCGCTCGCTATCGGTTGACGTCGGTTTGATTGATTTTAAGCCGCCGAAACTTATTTCAAGATTCGGGCTCAACTGACCATGTAGCTCAAAAAGTGACAGCTCTTTCGCAATTACTTTTGAAAAATCAATCATTGCCGAATCAGTCTGGGACGGGTTGGCATATTCCTTTATAGCCGATTCCAGTTCTTCACGCATGCTCGATGGTGTCGATCCTAAATCGTCATGCATACAGGACAATCCAGCATTCAACTCGGCAGCATCATCATCGGTCTGTCTTTGGCAGTCTTGCAACAATCGAACTCCCAGTTCCTTGATGAACTTAATCATTTGCGTTTTCGATGAGCTTTCCAGTTCTGCTGGCACTTGCGTTGACAACGGAAGACCTTGAAGGAACTTCAGCGCTGTTATCATTTCCTTTTGGCGCCGTTCTTTGATTCTTTTCGTGATTGCATCGAAGAGGTCGTTTCCAACTTTGGAGTTACTTTTCTTAAGCTTCGAATACAAGAAACTCAAGCTGCCTTCCGCAGACAGCAATGTAGCATCTCGTCTTCCCAATGCTTCCGAAGCGAGTCTGATTGGCTGAAGAGCTTCCTGAAGGTTTTTTGCAACCTCGAAATCACTGTCCAACATAAGACCTGAAAGGCCTATTTCGGAAAGTGTCTTGGTTTTGATGCAATCAAAACCGCGAATGAAGTGCTCCAGCATCGTTTCAGTCGAGTTCCAACGAGTTTTGACGTCCACACACAGTTGAAGTGGTTTATGTAACATTTTCGTGATTTTTTCTTGAAGCAGTGCATTCTTAACAGGCGATTTTCGAAAAAAAATTCACGACTCTTCGAATACGTTTCAGAGACTCTCCAAATCGCGTGATGTACAAGTCTATAATTGAAATAAATTAGCTGTTTTCTTTAATATGAACATGAACATTCCAATATATTTACCCGAAGAACCAACTTCATCATCGTAGTTATCGCTATCCGAATCGTCGCTATCTGAATCCTCATTTTCAATTGGTACCGGTGGCTGATCCTTGTACACGACATCGCACACCCCCAAGTGAATCGCATGGTTGTAACGCTGCTTATGAAGGTAATACGACAATCTTCCAAACTTCGTCATCACTCGAGCTCCGTCAGTCGTTGATGCTACAATGTTTCCATCCTTAATACCGAATTTCCGGGCCATATCCTTGACCATTCCCAAAACCTTTTCAGCGGGTAGTGATCCACGAATTTTGCCGAGACCCAGGTTGTAGAATGATCCGTCAGCGAAATGGGCATTCACGTTTAAGTACTTAGCGCTTGTTGCTTAGACTTGTCCACTCGTCCAAAGTGAGACTAACCAGTTCACCGCTATCGATACGCTTCATTATTTCATCCCGCGTTTGCTGCTGAGCGTATCCATAGTATTCGGCGACCAGCTTCATGACGGATGTATTCGACATTGGCAGAGAATATCCACGATCTGCGATCGATTGTCTGATGAACTTGCTGATGATGGTGATTGATCAAAATCCGTCCTCTGCTGCCAATCTACAATTTCCGCCAGTGACTGACGTTTAATGAACTTGAGCATAGATACTTGTTTCACTGGGACATTCGGTGTGGATGATTTAACTTTCGCAGCAAACTCACTAGGATTTGTGGGGGGTTTGGAATCCATGTCGTGTTTGTTCTTCATGTGGCTGTCCATGCCGGAGCAAGCCACTGGTCGAAGAGCCCTTGCACGACAAAATTTGCTCGCACTTCCGACATCGTGCTTTTTCTCTGTCATCCGCAATTCTATCGAAGTGTTTCCAAATTTCAGCCATGCCTTTAAAATAATTGGATGTAAGGCTACATTAGCACAGATTTTGTATTACTACTTACTTTGATGTAACGGCAATCCGAAACTATTCAATGAACACAGAAGCAGTAATCAGTGAATGAAAGCTATGTTTTGAATGGAAATGACAGCTTGCGTCGTATTGGCACGCGCGCGTGTGTGTGTGTTAAATGTGTAGGCAAAAATGCGAATGCCTACTGAACCAACACAAAAGAAATTATGCATTTTCATGAATGATGTATAACATCGATGTAGGTACAGTAAATATGTATGTTGGCGTTGAATGGGTTATATTGAATGCGCGTAAACGGTACACTGAAATTTATTGGGAAGTATGAAAGGGGCTATTCATAAACCATGGGGGGGCAACTACCCATACAAAATTTCAAAAAAATGTATCGAGAAAAGTCTACGAAGGGGAGGGGGGGTCTGAGATTTTCAAAATTAAGTCTACGTGGTTTATGAACCGGCCCAAAGCGAAAAAATATGTAAGAAATGTGTGTCCCGGGAATCCCGTGATTTTTGGGACGGTGAAAAATCTTATCCCGGGATTCGGGAAATCCCGAAATTTTCAAGATCCCGGGATTTTTTGTCCCAGGATATCCCGGGTTGGAACCTCTTTTCAGTACCTTATTTCAGAAACTGTACCAATGAAAAGAAGATGGCGAACTCAAAACAATAAATTACCATTGTGGTTCAATCCACATTTGAAACAGAACAAAACACAAAAAGCACACAAATTATATAAAAAGCAAAATTCTAGCACAGATTTGCAAAATTATTATGACATATGCAACCAACTTAACACAGCCATCAATTCTGCACATGAAGAATATAATCGTAAAGTCGAAACTGAAGTTAAATCATGCCCCAAGATTTTCTTCAATTATGTAAAAACGAAATTGAAAAAATAGCTATTTTCCCAAAGGAATGCATTTTGACAGAAATGTAGATGATAATCCTTCTGAAATCTGCAAGCTTTTGCAAATTTCTTCCAAGAAGTATACACTACATTCTCCGAAGAAGACTGTGATCGCGACTTCTTTGCATTCATTCCTGAATTTTCCAACAATATATCTGTAAATCAATTAAAGGGTGTTCCGATCAAAATTTGGTCAAACAGTGATGTGTGTGAGTCGATCAAAGTTTTTATTAATAAGTCAAATTCTTTTTCTTTTTCAAGTTCAGTTTATACAGAATACAGGAGAAATATTCAGCTAAGCTTCCTTTTTACCGAATGCGAGTTGCCGGGTCTTTTGTTTAACACCTGTCATAAGATTTTGTACAGTCTCCTTGTCCACTTCATTCGCCGCAGAAAGCCAGTTTTCCTTGACAACAGCTTTTTGAGTCTTCTTGTGGTTCCGCTTGACGATGGCCCAATATTGTTCGATTGGGCGGAGCTCTGGCGTGTTGGGAGGGTTCTTGTCCTTGGGCATCACTTGAACGTTGCTGGCAGCATACCACTCCATTTTTTTCCGTAATGGCAAGATGCTAAATACGGCCAAAATAGAACGGAACAATTGTGTCGCTTCAGGAAAGGCAGTAGACGTTTTAGTAGGCACTCGCTCAGATAAATTTCCTGGTTGACGGTTCCGGTCGCAATGTAAACGTTGCTCTTCGAGTCACAGGTACAAGTGGCCTGCCGCACTTGATATTTCTTCGCGAAGTTTGACAGTTTAATGTGCTTCAAAATATCTGCCACCTTTTCCCGTCCTGTTGCCGTATAAAATTCCTGCCCAGAAAGCTATTTAAAGTCTGCCTTGACGTAAGTTTCATCGTCGTGTACCACGCAATCAAACATCGTCAGCATCGTCGTGTACAACTTTCGCGATCGTGCTTTGGCCACTTTCTTGTAAGTCGACAGTCTAGCTCGTTTTTTAGCTCTCTCTACGGTTGAAGGCGCCACTCCCAGCTTCTTTGCGACATCTCGGACGGAGAGATTGGAGTTCCGCTCGAAACAGCGGGCAACTCTTTTTGTCGTCGCTGTGACCTCTGGCTTTCGATTTCCTGGCTGTCGACAAACGTTCACCGAACACTTTTAATACATTGGTAACAGTTGATTTAGCCACATTCAACAATTTCGCCAACTTGGCGTGAGAGTAGTTTGAATTTTCGCCATGCACGTTCAAAATTTGGATGCGTTGCTTCGCTTCCTTTGACGAAATTTTGATAACTGAAGTGCTAATCTCAAAAATCAAAATAGAGGCATGATGCTACACGCACAAATCTTCAAAATGAGGGGTGTGCAAACATTTTTAATGCACGATGAAAGGAAATGCGTCAAGTTTAAGTCGACCAAATTTTGATCGAAACACCTTTTTTTACCTCCTCACGAAATTCTCAAAGCACTAAAAAACTAGGACGCTTTTAAGGGACCAGGTCCAGACGGTATTGTACCCGTATTTTTAAAGAACTTTTCAGACGAACTTGCCCTTCCTTTAGAATTTATTTTTAATATGTCTCTGAAGAGCGGAATATTTCCCAACATTTGGAAATCATCTTATTTGGTTCCGATTTTCAAATCAGGCACGAAATCAGACATCCGCAACTATCGTGGAATTGCCATTATCTCTTGCATCCCAAAACTTTTTGAATCTCTCGTAAATGAAAATATTTTTCAGCAAGTAAAAAATCAATTTACAAACAAACAACACGGCTTGTTCAAGGGTCGCTCAACTACTTCTAATCTTTTTGAATTTGAAACTTTTATTTTGAATGCAATGGACAATGGCAAGCACGCAGAAGCCCATTACAGTGGCTTCAGTAAAGCATTTGACCAAATCGACGTACCATTATTACTCTTCAAATTGCAAAAAAATTGGAATGGAACCTGGACTGTTGAATTGACTGCATTCATATTTCCGCATCGCAAACAAGTTGTTTGTTTTCAAAATAAACTTTCAGACCCCATCTCTGTCACCTCAGGGGTGCCCCAAGGTTCATATTTAGGCCCACTTCTTTTTATTTTGTACATAAATGACATTTCCTACATACTTAAAAAAAATCCAAATAGTCATATAAGGTCTGTATCCGCAATAATCCGGACACCTCAAAACATGAATAAAACATAAATTTCGCATTATATTTCCGTCGTAGTTGTTTACTTCAGATTCATGGGATGTGTTTTAACAACTCGTGAATACAAAACATAGTTATTCGGTATTTGCATAAAATTTTCGAACTTTGCGCTTAACTCCGTCCATTAGGGTTTGTACAGACTCTTCAGAAATCGTAGAAGCCGTCTTTGTCCAAATTTGCTGGAAGTGTTTGATGTCTTTGATTCCTTGCTTCTTTCCAAAAAGCTTCCGCTTCATCAGAGCCCAATATCTCTCGATTGGTCGTAGCACTGGGCAATTTGGCGGGTTTGAGGTTTTTGGTACAATGTTCACTTGATTTGCTTGGTACCACTCCATCACAGTTTTAGCATAGTGGCATGATGCCAAATCGGGCCAGAACAAAGGTTTTTCTTTGTAACTTTTGATGAAGGGTAGCAATCGCTTCTGTAGACACTCTTTCTGATAGATCTCCTTGTTGATTGTGCCTGTAGTGACGAAAGATTTACTCTTTTTGTCACACGTGCAAATTGCTTGCCACGCAAGGTATTTTTTGGGAAATTTCGATGCCTTCTTCGTTCGGAAATGCTCAGCTGTAGCATTTCTGGCCATAGCAAAATAAAAAGCCAGCCCTGGAAGCTGCATGAAATCCTCCAGGACATAAGTTTCATCGTCCATAACAACGCATGAAAACTTCGTCAAATATTCGCAGTACAAACGTCGAGTCCGTGATTTTGCTGCCAAGTTCTGTTTGTCGTTGCGATTTGGAACTGTTCCCACTTAAGTCCCAAACGTTGTTTTGATTTTTGGACAAAACCAGGCGACATCCCTATTTTACGAGCCACCGTTCGAATGGAGAGATTTGGGTCCTCTCTCTCTGGTAGGGGGGCGGGGCTCCCATACAAATGAAACAAAAGTTTCTACATAACTCGAGAACTTATCAATTAAATGGAACCAAATTTGGCAGGTAGAGGTTTTTGAAGGCAAGAAATATTTCTAAGGTAACTCGAGACCCCTCCGCTTTCTGTAAGAGGGGGCTCTCATACAAATGAAACACAAATTTCTGAATAACTCGAGAACTTATCAAGTTAATGGAACCAAATTTGGCATGTGGAGGTTTTCGAAGGCAAGAAATGTTTCTATTGTGGTTTGAGACTCCTCCGCTCACTGAAAGAGGGCAAGGGTTCTAGGTCATACAAATGAAACACGAATTTCTGCATAACTCAAGAACAAATCAAGCAAATGGAACCAAATTTGGCATATGGAGGTTTTTGGAGGCAAGAAATGTTTCTATGGCAGTTATGGGGGGGGGGACTTCCATACAAATAAAAAGCAAATTTCTGCATAACTCGAGAACTAATCAAGTAAAGCAAACCACCTTTAGCATATGGGGGTTTTTGGAGGCTAGATTTCTATATGCATGAAAATGAATTTCTGTCTATCTGTCTGTCTGTCAGACCCTTATAGACTCGGAAAGTTCTGAACCGACCAACGTGAAAATTTATATGAAGGGGTTTCTGGGGCTGGGGAAGGTTCTTATGATTGTTTGAGACCCCTACTCTCTCAGGAAGTGGGACTCTCATACAATTGAGACACAAATTTCTTCATAACTCGAGAACTAAACAAGCAAATCGAATCAAATTTGGCATGTCGGGGGTTTTGAAGGCAAGAATCTTTCTATGGTGGTTCAAGACCCCTGCCCTTTCTGAAGGGGGAGGGGGGTGTTCAAACAAATGAAACTCAAATTTTTATCATAATATAAGAGCCCAGTGTGATGGTTCGAGAACTAATCAAGTAAATGGAACCAAATTTGGCATGTGGGGGGTTTTCAAGGCAATGATTGTATGGCGGTTTGAGAAACCACCCCCCTCTGGAAGGGGGGGGCTCATTTCTACCAAAAAATGAGAATTATCCAGGTTACCTTAACACAAAACGTGTATTTCTCGTGTAAGAAGCATGTTTTGATAGAAGTTTGAACCCCTGCTTATTCAAGAAAAAAAAACTCATTCCGAAAAAAAAACCATAAACGTGCCAGTTATATTAAATTTTCCTTCATTTAGTTGCAAGCGTAGCAGCGCACGCACCGGGTTCAGCTAGTAACAATCGTCCATTTTCATGGTTATTGTAACCATTATATGCAATAGTCATCTTGACCATGATTTAATTGTCGGTATAACGATAGAATTTTTCTCAGAGTAGCGAAGAAATATCCGCCAGCGAAGAAATATCCGAGATTAAATCGGAAGGGATCGGTCAATGCTACATCTGAACTTGCGTGTTTGGATCACTACGCTCAGGCAAATAAACTTAAGAATTTCATAAGGCTGACTTATGAATGGATTTTGTTTCACACGACGTTGTTCTTGTACGCCTTTAAGCTTTCCTGATTACTAGTGTTGATTTATACTAGTTCAACGTTCACGGTTCGAATTCAGGTTGCTCCATGTTTTTATTTTTTCAATACCATTATATTTCATAAGATACATTTAAGAAATTCATACTGATTTTTAATTGCAAATAATCATAATGGAATCTTATGAATATGAATAGGCATTTCATCATTTAGAAAATTTTACAGTATTCGGTAATTTTTTACCGAACTTTCAACAGCTGAATGTTTGGTAATCCGATTTACCGGATTTCGGTGAAATTTTACAGTATTCCGGTAAAAAAAATACCGGAACTTGTCAAATTTTACCGAAATCCGTTAAATCGGATTACCGAACGTTCAGCTGTTGAAAGTTCGGTAAAAAATTACCGAATACTGTGTGTGTAATATGAGAGCTAAAAAAAATTATCAAAACGATTGTTATTTTTTAATACTGCAATAGAACACACGCTTGAGTCAAACTGTCATAAAAGATTTTAAATCATGTGATCTTTTACAAAGATCGTAGTAAAAAATGAAGAGACCAGATCAAGTGATCAGGAAGTCCGACCTCTTGTTAAATCGGAATTGAATGTGTAAATTAAACTGATATATTATTCGAGTATACTTCAACTGTCGTGTTCTTGAACGTGTTCGTGCTGTTGCATACTGATAGGCGAAACCCCGCTGATGAATCGATTTGTCGAGCAGTTTTTTCTTCACTATCCGGTTCTAACCACTAATTTAATCGGCAGTTTTTACTGGCACTTGATATCCTAAATATTTTTTTATTTCTTCCTCAATCTAGAGAAATTTTACCCACGTTAGGTTTTTAAAAAAGAATATCAATAATTGGGCCATACGACTATATAATTATAACAATTCGGCCGGTAGATTTGGCCGCTCCTATATGCGTTGGTAAGGGCGCAGCTGCAGAATAAGACCTATTCTCAGTCCGAACTGAAAGACATAAATGGGCTTATGCTTGCCAGAAAATTATCAATTTTTCGAACAGATCTTTAAAAATATTTGAAGATAAATCAATTTCAACTTCAGAATTAGGATAATCTGGATGGAATGAAAGTTTCTTATTTGCATCACAAATATTTGACATACTGGCGTATAATTGGCATCGCCAACTTTCACTTATAATTCGACAAAGATTTTTCATTAGGGCCTAACTGACAAACGTAAACAATGTTTTTTCCGCGAGCCGATGAGTCAACTTGAACTGAATTTACTAACCACCATCTTTCTTTTACTTTTCTCCTGATTTAGATCTGGAAACATCATCCACAGAACATCCCAGCTCGTGCGACAGTTCCATGTCCGCCCTGCGGTTGCACACCCCCGGCTTTGGTAAGACCGCTACCAACCGACGGCCGATCGTTCTACCGAAGCCTCTGCCGCAGCTCGAATTTCCCGGTCCCCCATCCTACGATTACTATGAACCCAGCTGCTGCTATATGCCTCTTCCGCCTCCCGTGCCTCACCACCTCAGCCACCCCATTCCACTGCTGGAGCAGCCAAGTCTCATTCCGCCCAACGGAAATTACTACTCGCTGAACGATTGTCTGGAGTGCGTCCGTCAGGAAGTCGAACATGTGCCCCTGTACGCTACCAGCCGCACGAGTCCGATGCGCCGACGCTCCCGCAGTGCCAGCGTAGTCAGCATGAGCATGGCGAGACGACCCAGCCAGATTGCCATCCCGCCGGCGGTCGATCCGTCCACTGCTGTCTCGATCGCGGCAACCAACGCTAACACATGTTACACTCCGCAACATTTCAGTCTTAGCAAGAAGGGCCTGCTGCAGATCGATTACTCCTGCAACTGGGACAACCTGGACCGGTACATTGCGAAATGAACGCGGCATTCCAGTGCGCTTTATTCCCTTTACAATTGCATCATCATTGCTTTTACTCTACCTATACTTTTTTTTTATTATAGAAGCAATCTCTCCCTTCTCGAAAAATGCTCAATTTATTTACTAACCAAATAAATACTGAGATAGAATCCCCTTTCCTAGGATAAGGAAGAATGTATTTAAGAAAAAAGATATATTCAAGAGCAACACATGTGAAGGCCACATAAGCTTTTGAAAACAAAACTTTGTAGGCCCATTACTCACAAGGCAAAAGAAACTCAACCTACCACTTCATGTTGGCGTTTTCGGTTGTCGTGAAACGGGCAAAGATTTGTTTACAAAAGCTCATGTAGACTTTTCACAGATGACTCTTGTATTGTGCTAATAATTGTTAGTATAAAGGTGCACTCTGTAAATATTCGAACGGAAAAAGAACTAGTTATAGGAAGTCAATGAAATTGTTTAGAGGAAGGTTATTTAATATGTTAATAAAGAAAAACACAGGAAGGTGTTCTTGATT
This sequence comes from Aedes koreicus, assembly GCA_024533555.2. Classification (NCBI taxonomy): domain Eukaryota; kingdom Metazoa; phylum Arthropoda; class Insecta; order Diptera; family Culicidae; genus Aedes; species Aedes koreicus. The sequence goes on along the minus strand of JAHHFK020004062.1, from coordinate 31,297 downwards.
TCTTTTATGATCCGAAAGTGCATTTAATTTAATAACGATTGTTCACCGTTGCTCTTGGTGAAGAGTTTCCTCCTCTTGCGTGGCATCGCCACGTGGCCACCTACTCCAGGATGTTGTGGGCTGCAGTGGGTTTTTGTTCTATAGCTACTGGTGCTACTAGAGCTCACTTCAACCGTCTCCGGTACACTTGTCTCACCTCGATTAATACCCTTCGTTTGCGAAGATTGTTGACTACTGCTCTCAACTCGGCATCCTAGCAAAGGAATCGTCTCCACAACCTCTGCATAGCGTTGACTTCCACCGATAGGAGAAATTCTGGGACCCATTCCCATCATAAAGTCTGTCGAGTGGTTCTGCAGGTGTTCCATATGATCACGAAGCTCAACTTCTCGCTTCTGCAATGCAATGTTGTCGTCCCTCAACTTATGCTTCTGGCTCGATAGTGATTGAACCAGCTTCTCGTACTGCTCCACAATCGCTTTGCAGCGATCTTCGTTTTCCGATTTCAACCGTTCCATCTGTGATTGTAGCTGATCGTATTTGATCGAGGCTTCCGAAGCGGCTAGTTCCTTGTCGATCGTTAGCTCCGAAATTTGCCGGGAATGTTGGGCGATCTCTTTGTCCAATTGCTGTTTGTGATCCATTCTTTGCTTTTCTAGGGCTTCCTCGTAATCAGTTCCCAGCAGGGCAACTTGCTTCTTTAAGATTTCATTTTCTTCGGATAGTTTTCTAATGGTTTGTTCATATTCTACGATGTCCTTCCGTTCGTTCACCACTTTGATGATGTTATTAAGGCTTTTGGAAAATCGATTCCAATCGGATGGTGTGCCAGCTACGCCGTTCGATTCGAGCCGCTGTTTTGCGGACTGGAGCTGCTCTTTGTTAATTTTATTTTCCAGTTGGGAACTTCGCAGCTCTTTACGAGTTTTGTTGAAAGACTGTGTGATTTGATAGTAAGAGTGTTTTGATTGAATACTTTAATTTACAAAATCACCTGAAAAGCATTCTGGGTGTCCTTTAGAATTAAAGATAAGTCTGCGTCAAGGTCTGAACCTTCTGGGACATTTGATTGAGTCTGGTTGCTATTGGCCATCTTTGGTAAGCTTCCAGAGAGTATGAAATCCATTGTCAGAGCAAATTCAATAGAAGCCTGTATCCTTGTTTATACCTGGAATGCAATTATTATTGTATATTGAGTCACGGTCTGTCGAAAATAATGTGTTGTATTATTTTAACGATCTTTCGGAAATCACGTGTCTGGAGGTTCATGCGAATTTTCAAATTTTAGTACAACAATGTGCCTCATGTCGTGTATAAAAGATAGGAATACACTCCGAACTGAAAATTAACAACATCCTCGTTTCATTTTACTCAGACTGATAGCGAATTCCTTTATGATCCAGTTTCAAACTGGATAAGGTATCGAAATTGCATCTGTCTATGTTTTGAGAAACGTCAGTTTATTTGTACACTCAGCCAAATAATCTTAAGAATTTCATAAGTTTCAACTTATGATGAAAAATATGTGTGGCCATAAATAATAATTACCCAAGTAACCACAAGCATTATATTATTGCTCTTATTCAACACAAAATCTACATCATTAATGCGGGATCGCATCAATTCAACAGTTGTCAAGTAATGAAGCGTTAGATTAGCTTTAAGAATATAATGATGCATTACCAATGCAATGATACATTACCAATGCAATAATGCTACTTTAGCAATGTCTTATAGCATTACAAAAGATATTAGTTCGATCTTAGTGGGGCCCTTTTCAGCTTTAATCCAACTTCAATGATGCACTAGACGTAATGCATATGCCCTATATATGCAAGCTATTATAGCCTCGTGGTTACTTGGGTATGTATACATAATTATGTGTGGTTACAAATAGCTATCATTTGTTGATCACATTGCAAAAATCCAAGTGTCGGATTCTTATAATTGCAAAGATCTTTTATTTAATCACTTTATTTATTTGTACGGCTCAATCGCGTGAGCTTTACGGAGCCATAAGCAATGTTTGTGGGTTACACACAAAAACAATCTATTTTTTCAACAAACTATGGTTCTTCTTCTTTCTTGGGGGTGATATAATGTTTGCATCTTCTTGTTCCTTTGCGATTCTAGCTGACTCTTTATGTTTGCTGATCCCCGTTGACGTAAATGGGGTGAACTGTATCAACGCTCGATCACGAGTATTCATCTCCTTCGGTTAATCGTTACGAATTTCGGTATCCACTGGCATCATAGCAGCTTCCTCAATTTCTTCTTCCAGCACCTCTAGCGTTTCTGATTCCTTCTCACCTTCAACATCTGATCCTATGGTGGATGTACCTCCGGTTACTGCAGAACCATACGTTGCCTTAAGTCTACCGGTCTGTTCCCTTTCTTGTAAACGCACTTTCAGGCGACTCCGAGCATTTCGCTTGGAACAGGAAGCCATCAGGTGTCCCTCTTCCTTGCAGATGAAGCATTTATCCTTGTTGCCTTTGTAATATATATTTCCCTTCCGGCTGGCAAAGTGCAGCGATGACGGGATTTCCTGCTTCACATCTATGTACGAGCCACGTACACCAGTGTAGGCCGGTATTCCCAGCTCCGTCGGAAACTTCTCCCGCACGATGCATTTTACGCGTCCATACTGTGATAACACCTGTCGTGATTTTCGTGGTTGGGGGCTCTGACGAACCGGTTTGCTTCCAGATGGTCCATTGTAAGCCACTACTGTCGAACCTCCACCCGACAAGTCGAACGCCAGCTCTAAAAATCGTTCCCTTGGGGTGACTGGTTTGATACCGTCGTTACTACTGTTGCTACTGCTAAGGCACACCCGTTTATCATGGCGATAGTCTGTGGAATCCAATTCCCTGTCGAACACCGTTGCTCGAATGCGTTCTTTGAACGCGAAGCTTGAAGTTGTTGCTGTTACCTCCGTCGCTGGCGAAGTTCGTAACAAGAATGAGCTGAACAAACACAGGTAGCTCGTATTTAAAACTATTTCATTTCACGCTAAAATCATTTTACTTATATTGAATGATTATACCCAAATCTAAGGGTTAGATTTTAGAGTGTTAATCTTGCAAATCATTTTATTATTTACTTTATACATACTCTATCCCTGATAAAAAATTACCTTAACCGAACGATATCACAAATCCATTAAACAAATTTGTTTAATGGTTTGGATGATACCCCAAATAGGTCGTTAAGAAAAATAACCATACAAAATGTATTAGGGATATACTACAATTCAGTCAACCTAATTCTCTACAACACTGTAACAATCTCCTGGTCGGGAACCTCCGGTGGGAGATCGTATATTCGCACATAGCAGATATGATCCTTGGCATGCGACATGTGCACTTTGATCTTTTTTCCATTCCCATAATGGAATATCAGTTCGTCCGGGTTGCCAGTCAGCGCGTGCAACATCGACCGCTCAGATTTGAACTTGACGAGAAGGGACTTTTCAGCTGCTATCCTATACGCAGCTTCAATTTCATCAAATTCACGAAATTTGCAACTTCACCTCAGGCTGGTTTATCCGCTTCATTGCCGAAGGTAAACCGCACTGTATTTTTCAACTCGCACATTTCTGCCACCACAAAAGCGGGTTGGTGAAAAAAGAACAATGCAAATTGATTACAATGCCGTTGAGAAGAAAGCTATCGCGAACAAAACTATCAGTTGATGTTCTTTTCTGTTGTAATATTGTCACCCACAATTGATTCTATAGTGGAAAACAATAACTTCAATAATTATTTTATATTGTTGTACTGTAGTTTTACAATAGATTCTATCGTCTTACGTCTCTCTTTTCTATTCCTGTATAGGGGCGCCGTACTAAAATTTCTGAAATCGCAAGCGTTACGCAGGTTTGGAGACTTTGAACGATAATATCTCTTCTCTGGCCCACAGAAATTTTACGATAACTATTTCATTCGCAAGGTAGAACATCAAAGCTGAATCCCTGTTGCAAATTTAATTCATAACGTTTGTTTAAACTAATTAAAGTGTACTTAAAAGAAAAATGTCTAAACGCGCAAACGCTATCCGCAACGACGAGGAGCTGAACAAACTTTTCTCCGGTGTGACCATTTCACAGAGTGGTGTCCAGCAGCCCAAGAAGACTGAAGAAAATTTCAATCGCGAACCATGTTATCAACTAAAATCCGTCCATTTCAGGACGATCAAATCAAGTTGCCAACTAAAGAGTATGTTTGATAGAAATTTCTCTTGAGCTCATTGAAATTTTCATTACCACGCACCAGCTCAATATGGCGTTGAAAAAGTCGCATCCCGGAGAAAATGGCCAATTCAATCGCCCACATCATCTTCGTGGTCAAGTGGTTAGCGGCGTCACCCGTCGTTCGTTGCCATGAAGTGAGGGTTCGATTCCCGCTCCAGCCTGTGGAACTTTTTGCAAAACGAAAATTTCCAAACTGGTCCACTGGGTGTTAGGTTAAGTTGTTCGTAATTCGCTTTACACTCAACATAAAAAGGTAAGATTGTAATAAAATATCGCATCATTTTGTTCCATTTCGTGCTGTGGATCACAAGTTGGAGGAAAAATCCAAGATTGGTTGTGGGCCAAATTCACTTTGAAAAATTAAATATGTGCGTGAGGTTGTGCGCAGTGGTTGAGTAAGAGATGGGAGCCCGAAAGTCAGACGACTCACAAAAAAAAAAGAAAATTTGAGACCAAGATTTAAACCGAGACTGTTAACCTAACGGCTCTTGATGGCAACCATTCAGCCACTTTGACAAACTAAGAGCATTGTAATAGAAACCTTACATTTGGTTCGCTGGGCGGGGAATTCAGGGTACAGCATTGAAGCAAATGGATATATTTTACACCAAGCTGTGTGCAACCTGTCGCTATCACACACTTGCATGGCTTTGTTTATTTCATAAAACGCTTTGTCGATGATCAGTGAGAACAAAAATAGAACACTTGACAGCGGCATTACAACAGTGGCCAATAGCGTTGCACCGTTTTGTGCTATCGACTCATCCATATTATATTGATATGTTGATGATGATTGAATAAGGACACTACAACGATAAATTTGTTTCGAGCTATTTGTGCCTGCGAGTCGCTTGCACACACGTGCATAGCTAAATTTGTACCATAAAACGCTTTGTGGATCATAATGGGCAAAATTGCCTTTTCTGAATCATGCGGATTTCTCAAGATATGATAGCAAAAACTGCAATTGCATTTTGCTTGCCACCTTCTCACCTTTTGGGTGTATGTTCATTGTTAAATCTGTACAATCTACCGTTGAAGATGGTGTAAACACAGAGAACAGACATTGATGTTCATATACCTTTTCTTGAAAAACGTGTGTAAAAGTATAAGGGGGCAGCCGATATAAGAAGCAAGTGCAGAGAAAAACAAACAAAACTTTTCAGGTTATGTGCAAGGCTTTTTATTGATAAACATTGACATGACAGTTATCACACAACTGCAGCGCAGCCTACCAGGAGCTTAACGACACACATTTAAAATGCCGGTTGAAAGTTTTACACAAGTAGCAGACCGAAGATGATCGTCTGTTCTCTGTGGTGTAAATGCCTATTTTTATCGTAATATTACGTGCTGCCAAACAATCAGGCCGTCCTGCAGCTCAAGAAGACTGATAAGAACATTTTAATCGCGAACCATGTTCCCTCCGTAAACACAGGACCCATTTAACACTAGCAAGCACGTTGGACATTCAACAAACAAACTATTATTAACAGTTAATTCGAGCCGAACTGCAGTTTCTATAAATTTTCGTGGAGAACCAATAGCGGAAGAAGAACCGGAGCCTCACACACCAATAGCATAGGGTTCCATGGTTCTTTAGACTGAATAACATAAAGTAGAAATTTATCAACTCGATGACATCAACAAGCAGTCCTACGTCAACTTTGCAGTTATGTCACTGACATAACTCACCCTTTCGTTTTTATTAAATAAATTTAATTAATTACCTGCAGATAAAATCCGTGCAAACACAGAGACAAATTTGATTTTTAATGGCCGTTTTGACCATGATCATGATCGGCTCAAAATCACTACACTGTAATATTCATCCATACCCCTACACGGCAAATAATCCACACATATTTATTGGCAAATATCCATAAAAAAATCCACATAATACTGATGTGTTCGCACATAAATAGAACCCTCGGAGAAACCACAAATGAAGTTTATGTGACAAATGAAAAGTATGTGTGGCCACACATAGTGGTTATGTGTATACATAGGAAGTATGTGTGGTTACAAATAGCTATCATTTGTGGATCGCATTACAAAAAATCATGTGTCGGACACATAGATATTATCATTCCTTTCTTTATCAGTTTTACCCCCCTCGATATCCACCCGCGAGAGCGACAAGGACAAGTTAATGTGTTTTACTAACACCCGAAAAGGAACGTCAGAAAGCATCCGCGAAATTATTTTATTACGTGCTTTGACCATCGTCGCGGAACACAGTGGCAACGAACGATCGATCTGTCAGTTTCAGTGTGCAGTCGTCAGTCAGCTTAGTAGCTCGCGAAAAATTATTAGAAAATCCTCTTCAGGTTATTGGTGCTAGGCGTTTCTAGCTGTGGTCTATTCGTCCGTCCGTGTGGATGGTTGGTGGAAAGTGGTTTTCTGTTGTGTTGAAGGAATTTCCGAAGGTGTTTTCGTGAATTTGCTGCGTTACGGAATAATCTGTCTGCGTTGAGTGATTTTCTTTATTCCTCTGCTCTGCGCTAGAAGCTGGCTTTAACGTTGCGTTTTCGCAAAATCCGAGACGTCCTTCGCTCGCGAGTGTGTGGGAAAAATGATTTTTCTCCTTCCCATTTGGCCTCAGCTTCGGAAGTGCGGATTCGTCTGATAAGTGGTTTGTGCAGCAGTATTAAAAATTTATCCATCGTTCGATTTCAGTTGTGACGGGGGAGAAAAGTAATGATCCTCGGTCGAAAAAAATAAAATCCAACGTTTGTGTGTGTGTATCAATCGGTCAGCAGAATATATTAATGCATTTTGTGGAGAAATAGGAAAAATAAGCCTATAATCATTAAATTCTGCGAGAAGATAAAGCAACAGAAAAAGTTACAAAAAAAAAACGAGATTGTGTGCGCGCTGGCTGCTGAGCTGATTACGTTGGTGTAAGTGCTGTGGGAAGAAATCAACACGAGCGAAGGGGAAAAAACAACATACAGTGCTGGCAGCGGAAAGGATTTTCAGATTATTCGCACTTGTAAGGAATCGAGAATTGACGATAGAAGGTTAACTCCTAGTCTTCACTAAGGTAAATAAATTTTCCTACAATATGCCAAGGGTAAATGCACCATTCATGAGTAGAGGTTTTAGCACTGCTCTATTTTAAATACATCGAGTGAGATTGGTAGCAACATATAATATGTGATTAAAAAGCATCTCATGGTAAAATTCAGCCTACACTTTCAAATAAAAATAAGAAAACAACTATTGAAACAATACTTCTATTACAATTCCTTTGCTTCAATATTAGGTACACAATTCCTATAGGAAGGCAAAATTTAAGTTTATTTCCAACTGGAACACATTCCATTGATGTGTTATAGAGCATGGCCCACTTAGTAATGGAACAACATCATTTGAGTATATTTTGAATTTAAATTAGTGGATTTGAAAATGGTTTTCAATAAATTACACACAGTACCTTATATTTTAAGACAACAAAAACGAAACGAATTATTCGTTGCGATTTCTAAGGAATCCTTGAACTTTTTCCTGAATATCAAGCGGTGCATAACCAATGTTGCATATGAGCTGTCTTTTTGATGACGGTACCTTTTACCTTCAATTTTCTCTTCATAATTGTCTAGTAGTTTTCAAAGAGCTAGGACAACCGTGCGGATTGAGGGTTTTCAGAACAAACAAGCTTTCGAGCACGGGTTCCAGCGACAGTATTCTGCTTGTGTGATCGATTGGGTTGCCTACTGGCCTGTAAGCCTTCGCGATGGCGAATTCGCTGCACTGTTCTACGGGCGGTATCATATTTTTTACGAAAATCGCGATCAGACATACCTGGGTTGCTTCTGATGGACATCACAACATTTCCATGGAGTTGAGGATTGACAGTTCCACTCGGGCGTTTACTCAGAGGCTTCCGAGTCGTCGCCAAGGGTTCCCTGTACATTTTGAACACGTGGCATACGGTGTTTCTAGGAAAATTCATCACTTTAGCCAACATGGCCGCGGACTATGATGGATTTTCCAGGTGTCTGTGCACGATTTGTTTTCTACGCTCCTCTTGCATGGTGTCTGTCTCCAAAACGAGAGCGTTTTATGAACTGAAATAATACACTATTTTTGTTATTTTCAAGAAATAGACGTCAAAAGCTTTCGAAAACGTCCGCTAGGAGCGCTGAAATACCGTATGGCGCGTTATCAAACGGTATAAGGAAACATTGACGACGATTCGGAAGCCTCAAGCCAATCGTCGGAGTGGAACTGTCGACCGGAAACTGCGTGGTAAGATTTTGAAGACGATTAAGAGGAATCCCAATCTGTCGGACCGTGATTTGGCCAGAAAATTCGGTGCTGCCCATAGTACCGTGAGGAGAACTCGACTCCGGGAAGGAATCAAGTCGTATCGAGCTAGCAAACAGCCAAATCGGACCATAAAACAGAATAGTGTGGCCAAAATCCGTGCTCGGAATACGACCAGGTGCTGACCAAGTTCGACGGGTGTCTTCTGATGGACGATGAAACCTATGTCAAGGCTGACTTCGGGCAAATCCCAGGTCAAAAATTTTACTTGGCAACGGCTCGGGATGATGTTCCAGCCAAATTTAAATTTGTTTTTGCCGACAAATTTGTACGAAAATTCATGATTTGGCAGGGCATTTGCAGCTGTGGCAAAAAAAACGAAAGTTTTCGTTACAAATAAGACAATGACGTCGGAACTATACCAAAAAGAGTGTCTCCAAAAACGAATTTTGCCGTTCATTCGATCCCACGACCATCCCGTAATGTTTTGGTCAGATTTGGCAAGCTGTCATTACAGCAAAGTTGTAATAAGCAAAAGAGTTTGTTCCATTACTAAGGCTTGGGATTTCGCAGTTTTGATTTGTTCGTCTGTGTACTCTAAGGATCTTGTTTTCTTTCGACATAATATTTCCTCCTTTTTCCGAGTCGTACTGATCTACAGCTTCGAACAATGGAACTTGCTGGCCGCTTCCCGCTGGCTTACCGAATCCTTGTTGTAAAACAGTGCGCAGCGATCGGAGCGTCTTCTTATCCATAATCTTCGTTGGAGGGCCATTACCTTTCTTCCGGATTACTGCCATGGTTATCAGAGTACGGTATATGACGGTGTTCGAAACATTTTCACGCTACAAATGGTGCACCGTGTACTTGTTCCCACGATCTTTGTTCGCTTGAAAGAATTGTATAATGCACGCCCGTACTTCCTGCTACGACGGAATTCTGTAAACAGCTGAACATGTTGGAGTGAAAGTGTGTGTGCGATTCAGTGATGTAAGGTGATATTTCTCTGAAAGCATTATTGTTCTGAAGTATAAGTATTGAAGACATTCCCGTTATTTGTTGGCCACCCGTTATTTTTAAAACTTCCCCTTTACTAGAGGATACTTTCTATACTTGTGATACTTGTGATAAGAGTAAAGCTGGTATTTAGTTCAGAGTTCAGGTAATTGATCTTCCTATTTATTCCGACCGGTCAGGAAACCGACGCTCAGTATACAAATCGCCCAAAGGCGCACGAACGATTGATGTTCGCTTTGTTCCAATGCGCAGGGGTACGCAGGACATCACAATTCTTCCTCTTTTAGAAAAATGATTGAAATTTGGCCATGGCCAACTTGGATTTATATAAAATAAAGTTAAGTTCAAATTCAACATCTCTTAGATATAAATTGAAAATCCGAAGTCCGATAAAGAACAAAAAATCAGAACTGGTAGTAATACTCCTTGTCTCGCTTTTCTTTCCGCGTCCGTTTGAGTCGTCGGGGTCCGTCGGATTGTCCAGTATCGGGAATCGGTACCTTCCTCTTACTACCGCGGAACCTCCCTTTGGAGTCGGTTCCGCTGGTCTGGGGTCACCGCCTGGCTGCATCTCGTCAACATTCGTTGCTCTCTCCGGTTCGTGGCCGTGTAACTTGTCGATTCGCAGTTTCCTCACTAGCACGTTGGGCAAAGACCACCCGAGACTATCCTTGCAAATTTTAAGTTGATTGCGGTGAGCCATAACGGCCACGTTTCCAACATGTATCGGACCAAATCCTGCCTTTGCGATCGACGGCTCGCAGCTGAACGGCTTCTTAACGACCGAAGCTTGGACGATTCGGGGTTAAGATGCCACCTTTTGTACTTCCGTTGCGGGCAACTCCAGACCATTCGACTTATCGGTCCTCGAAGAATCCAGCAGGTCAACTTTCATATCTCGCTCCGTTGGTCGGTAATGCAGCGAGTGATAAAACCACTACTCAATTTCCAAGACCCTGTTCCGCTAGCGTTTAAACGCACCTCTCTGTTCGTAGCCAAAGCTTTCAACGATCCACGGGAGGGTGATGGTTTACTCCTCCGACTTCTGTGGCACTTCCGTCGATTTCCGTACCGTGTGGAAACACATCAAAGGATGGCCTAGCTGCTGCTGCAAATTATCGTCGGCTGTTTGTGTCACCTTTGGACACAGTCAGACACGATAAAATGCAAGCACTTATTTTTTTTATCGCCGGCACTTTTAAAACTTCCCCTTTACAAGAGGATACTTTCTATAGTTGTGATACTTGTGATAAGAGTAAAGCTGGTATTTAGTTCAGAGTCTGGAAGGTAACTGATCTTCCTGTTTATTCGGACCGGTCAAGAAACCGACGCTCAATATACAAATCTCCCGAAGGCGCACGAACGTTTGACGTTCGCTTTTTTCGAATGCGTAGTGGTACGCATCGTACGACATCACAATTATAAGGATAGTTATACCTGGTTATACCATCTACCAGAGCTGAGGCAAACAAACGAGCTGGTCATACCCGTTCAAGAATATGGCCATACGTAGTAGCTACTTTCAGCACAGCCTTTCATATCGGTACACCTGGCGATCATCACAACAGACAAATCGACCACATTTTAATTGACGGAAGGCACTTCTCGGATATTATCGAAGTCAGGACCGCAGAAGCTGTCATTGGTTTTGTGGATAGAAATCGACGCAAGGACTGGTTCGACGAGGAGTGTCAGATGGTCTTAAACGAGAAGAATGCAACGCGGACTATGTTGCAGCAAAGAACCCGTCAAAATGAGGAGCGAAATAAATAGAAGCGAAGACAGCAAACTCATCTTTTCCGGGATAAAAAGGGCCGCCCGGAGGGTTTGGAGTGCGAAGAAATGGAGCAGCTGTAGGTCGTTCTGAAGTCCGTCTAGGCGATTATCCCATTTTGTGCTTCCCCTGTAACTTTTGTATGCCAGACATTGCATATAGTGTAGTCAATCTGTCTAACAACTGCCTCTGCCCTCCAACGGTTTGAGTGAAAACAAACTGGTTCGCTTTTGTTCGATTTATCAGCTGAAATATCGATTAAACAAAATGTCAAATTGATTCTCCAGAAATCCTTACACACGGTTAAACATAGCACTAACTCGATAAATTTCGTGGAGGTGGATGGTTAAACACGTTTGACCGTGCCCTTGACCTTAACTTCAATCACCATTTTTGCACGCGAACTATTGAGCCCACTTCGAACAAAGATCCTTTCTTCGTTCAAACTATAACTTTGTTAATGTTTTCCTTCGAAAATATGTTTAGCGAATCGCATTTTGCCTTTCTACCTATCATAGGGTATATGTTCCTTTACTCAGCCTAATATGCAGCTATCGATTACATTTTTTTAATTATAACTCATAAAGTATTTGAGCTAAAAACGATATTCAACTAGTTATTCACTTGCTTAGACAAGTTTAAAAAGACGTTTCGTAGTAAGCATCCCAAAAATTTACAGAACTCATTTCATAAAGTCGGAAACTTTCGAGGGATATGGATGTAATGTCGGTCTATAAGCACCAAATTAAGTCTATTCATGGATGCGACTTCGTCCCATTCGATAGATTTATTATAAAATGCAGTCTTTGTACGGTTCTTGCTCGGGGTTTCTTGTCTAAGGCATTGCCTGCTACATTCGCTGTATCCAACACAAAATTTCACAAAAGAAACTATAATAAAACTGTTTTAAAACACTTAAGTACTGGTAAGCGTGGTAAGCGTGACTGCTACTTGGCACCCCAGTGGGTCTGGGTTCAATCCCAGTCGACGTCGGCGGTTTTTCTGAGGCGAAAAAATCTGGTCACGTCTTCCTTCGGAAGTAAAGCCATTGGTCCCGGCTCATATTCATGAGTCGTTAGGTAGGGTCCAGATGATGGAGTCGTCTTCCTGGCGTCGGTGATTGTCACCATGTGAGGAAATAGACCGACGTTAAATAAAGAAAAAAAAAAAAACACCTAAGTAATTTTCACAGATGATTAATCGGCCATTCGATAATGAAAGCATTCTAATTCAGTCTACACAGATTTTGTTGCTTTGGTTTGTGTATAGATGAATCATTTGAAAGATATACAACCGCAAACTCATACATTTGCATTGGAAATTTTACCATTAACAACATTTTTATTACATTATTAATACAACAGGCGATAGTTGGGAACATATGTAGAAAAAAATATGTCCCTAAGATTGGGTCTACGGTTTTTCTTGATAAATCAATATTAAAGTATCCATGTGAACAGTTAGTTCATAACGTGTGACTATTTCCTGTATGTCTAGGCTGCATTACTCGGTTTGTCGGTTCAATTTCGCCAAATTTAGATCATTCGAAAGATCATGGAGATAATCTGTTCAGCTTAACAAGTGAAGTCATAGTGTCGAAAAAGTTAAGAAAATCGAAAATTACGGAAAAGTGAACAACTATAAATTGATTAATTATGTCTCAATTGCTTCGAAATAAATCAGTCATCCTGATAAGAAAACGATTTTATGGTGATTACCACTGAATTAAATACATATGTGGTACATAGGCTAACATTGCATCCAATTCCCCTATATGGTATCCTCACCTCACGCTACCAACTGAAATTACTTACGGCTTGTGCGTGGCGCCAAAATATATCGTGATGCAGCAGGAGCACAGCCTGTACTGATAGATATTCCCTGGTCCGTAGCTCTGCACTCACTATGGCGTCAGTGGTGGAGTGATAAGTGTGGTTGCCTCTCATCCAAGTACGTCAGGTATCAATTCAAGTCGGCGTATAAATATCCCCCATCACATTTTCAAGAGGCCCCAGCAGCATCCTTATATCGGTACAAATCGACTGTGAAGCTATTTTGATAATTACCTGATCTTTCCATTAAAAAATCACCACCAAACTTTGTGAGTGGTCACAACAGCATCTTTACTATTGGTTTGAATCGGACCAAATAGGCCCTTGGTCTTTTTTTTTAATAAAACCTTGTCTTCCCAATCAAAAACCTCCAAAACAGTTTGTCTGTGGTCTAATTGGTCCTAATCTGCTCTTAAGTGTTATTAAAATTACCTTGTCTTCCAAAACCATCATTACATTTTCCTGACAGCATCCTGACTCTTAGTATAAATCGGTTCAAATTGACTCTTATGTGTTACTAAAGCTTCTTATCTTCACAATGAATATCCTCCATCACACTTTGTGATGCCCCAACAGCACCCTTTCTACGCCAAGGAAGATCGCGATCGCTGCGCGGACCGCAGTTTTATACGAAATCGGCGGACCAGAACTTGGACGACGCTGATACGGTGGCAATGGAAAAGTATGGACATAAGCAGCAGGTCTTGCAAACGAGTGGTACCTGTGGTTTGCGGTCGTCGATTTTTTTCACGAAGGGTTCAATTAACGCCAAGGTGTACTAGGAAAAATGTTTGAAAAAGAGATTGCCTCCACTGTACAGAAATTGAACTGCTCCTCTTTTCTGGCCGGATTTGGCTTCCGCCTACTACGCCAAGTAGATTCTAAAGACTGGACTCGGAAAAAATGAGACGCACAAAAATGATCACCAAAAATTCATTTTAAATCGGATACTTCTCAAATTACTATATATTAGCTATGTTTTGGCATAATTTATTTATTGAATTTCGTCTCCCAAGCTGAATGCTCGTACATTTCTCTGCTCATGAGATCTTGGGCGAGGCTTTGTCCATCTTCCTTACACAATTTCTCCCAGTATTTCTTTAAAGCTTCATCGGTTTTGAATGTTTTTCCACTTTTCTTCAACTTCTTCTTCATTATCGCCCAAAACTTTTCGATCGGACGACGTTCTGGTGTATTTGGCGGGTTTGCCTCCTTCGGGACCACATTCGCCCCCCCCTTCCCAAACCCACATACCCACCCCCGCTCTCCACCCCAAAACAGAAATGTTTTTAAAACATTAGGAGCCGTACCACTTGTTGCTTCCCCCCGGACATATACAACTCTATCTTACCTGATAGAACGCTGATTTTCGCCAGACCGAAGTCCAATACCCTTGGCTTTGACGATGACGGAGTGTTGTAAAGGTTGGAGTTCACCAGAAAAAGTCCAAAACCCTTGGTATGGCCTGGCATCTTTTAAGGAAGATACCTGGAGATTTGATCCTTCAAGTGTTTTCTCAGAATATTCTTGAACATGTATGGACCAAGAACATTTTTACATCTCGGTGGAGGTTCGTTGTAAAGTTTGCTGCCAATATACACAAATTTTCTCCTGCCATACTCGGTGTATGCCCTCGATAGCGCTAAGTGTCCTTCCCGTCGTGATGCTCGATTGCGAATAGTTCTCTTAAGTAAGATGTTATGGTGCGTTGAATTATCTATTAGGATTCTTCGAACTAACGAAAGGATTTGCTGTTCACAGAGCGCTCTAATCGGCATGATAGAGGCGTTAGCTTGTTCATAGAGTTCAACCGTAGGATGTAAGTGTGGCTTTCCAAATATAGTCTTCAAGCATCTATTCTGAGCGACCTGCAGTTCTTTCAAATGAGAAGTACTGGCCGTACCCCAGATGGCTACAAGGTATTGCAGACGAGAGTGGAAGAGCGAGAAGTACAGTTTCAAGAGCCAGGCTCGTGGAACAAACGCTGATATCTTCCTCAAAACTCCACTTATTGAGCTAAGTTTACTTTTGAGGTTATTGACATGTGCGGACCATTTCATACTAGAATCTAGCACTAGGCCAAGAAATGGATACTCCAAAATCTTCTCAATTTTAAATCCGTTTACCTCCAGTGGATTGTGAGATGAAAGGCGTTTCCATGGCGAGTGGAAGATCATATATTTCGTTTTACTCAAATTCAACGAAAGGAGGTTAACTTTGAAGAACTCCTGAAGCAAGATTATGTCCTCTTTTATTTGACGGTGCAAGTCCTCTACTGTTTCACCACGATAGCAAATTGTTGTGTCATCAGCAAATAGTCGAACTTTTCCTTTCAGTTGTAGCTTGGATAGGTCGTTAAGGAATAGCAAAAACATAATCGGTCCCAAATTGCTCCCTTGAGGAACTCCAGTTATTATTGGCGATGAAGTGCTTCTGTATCCTCCGATAGTTACAAACTGGGAGCGATTAGTGAGGTAACTTTGGAACAACGACTTAGATACTTCTCTTATTCCCAAAACTTCCATCTTATCGATAAGCAATTGATGGTCGATGGTATCGAATGCTTTTTTAAGATCGATGAACAATGCTTCGCCCAGCTGTTTGTGGTCCATAGCATCATAAATGTTGTCCACCAGATCGCAGCATGCTGTCAATGCTGTCATAACCACACCGAAACCCGTATTGATGATTGTAGATAACGTGAAAGCGTTCGTAAACTCAATCAACCTAGTAGCCAACAGTTTTTCGACCAACTTGTCAAGCACGGACAAACAAGAAATTGGTCTGTAGTTGTTCACGTCGTCCCTAACACCTGATTTAAAGATTGGAACGACTCGAGCTTGTTTCAGACAGTCTGGATACTGGCCGGTGGTAATGGCTTTGTTAAAAACGTCGGTTATCAGCTTGGCGAAAAATTGGTGGTGTTTAACGAAGGAAGCAGGTATATTATCGGGTCCAGAGGCTTTGTTGATATTCAAATTGTTGATTTGGATAGTAACTTCGTTGATAGAGGTTGGATTTTCGTATAGAGAGTTCACTTGATTGACCAGCGTGCCCAGCTTATGGATATTACGATCACTATCAATACGCGCCGCCAGGTTTTTCCCAATATTGCAGAAGTGATTATTCATTATATTGCAGATCTGCGCAATATCGGTGGTTGACTGGTCACCGTCTATGATTGATGTAATTTGGGGCTCTTTTTGATGCTTTCCAATACTTTATTTTTAAACTTCCAAGCTGTTTTCGAGTCGGCTGTCTCCAACATTCTGCTGTAATAATCCTTTTTACTTTGAGTTTTTTTTCCACTGAAGTAGTTTTGATAAGCGTGCAAGTGACTCTTTGAGTGATGAGTCGTTAGGGTGACGACGATGTCTCTTGAGTGCATTCTCCTTCAACCGAATCAGTGTCATTAAATCGAAATTCATCCACGGACAGTGGCCTTTAATTTTTGCCTCCAGTGTAACTGTTCTTGTGCACTCACTCAATGAAGAGTTGTACAAAGCGATCACCTGCTCGAGTCTGTCGTTCGCGTTCAATGTGGGAGATAACTGACCAACAGAGTGGAAGAAAAGCTCATTTAACCGGTCGTGATCGACGATCCGTTTAAAGAAAGTGTCCCTTGATACTTGTAAGCTTCCCATAGCAGATTAGATGACCAACAACGAGGGAGTGCCGCCTTGAACTTCTTTTTCGAGATTTCCTTGGGGTCCTTCCCTTGAAGGTTTATTGAGTGTAGAATAGTGTCAACTCACTCTTACGTCATTGCGACCAAAAAGGATAGCTGCATTAGTAGCCATCACGGGAATCGTGAAGCTCTTTATGTAACCTATGCAACTTTCTCCGAAACTAATTTTGCCATGAGTTGTTACTACGCTCCTAGCGCTATTTGCTTTTCATTTAAAGTTCACTCGAGGATTGACGATTTTCCCAGTTTTTGTACAAAACTAACTTTTTCTCAACCGATTGAAAAAACACCATAGGCCAATCTCTAGTATTCTCGAAACACGGAATTCAACTTGTTTTCACTAATTTGCACTACTTATCTCGAAAACTATTGATCTAAAAACTGTTCTTCAGTAGTGAGAATAGTAATGGCAACAGATAATTTTACGAAAAATTCTCCGCACCCGTTTTCTATTCAATATTTCCACACATTTTTTTTAACGCCACTGGTATTTCCACCGTAGTACTGGTTATGTCGTGCAAGATAGAAAGTTTGCAAAAACATAGAACTGGATAATAAGTAGTGATCCGCACAATTCCGAAAGTGGTTCTTCGTCACTGCAATTGTATACGCGTCTCGCCTGCTTCATGACAAATATAGTTGCTTGCCTAGATTTACTTTTTATTGTTCGTATAGTAAACTGCACTTTTCCGAGCACTTTCCACTAAATTTAAATCGTATCTTCCATAAAAACTAGTATCATGAGAATAAATCCAACCCCATACGCAGAGACAAAAATGTGACCATCACGAGCTGAAATAATTAGAAAGAGAAAAAATTCACGTCGTCCCGCCGCACCTTTACACCGTTTAACCGCAAATTAGTTTCCTATCCTAACTACTGGCAACCCCAGTTGTAATAAACCTGCAGCCGATTACTTGCTGCAGACAACGAAATGTAGATAATGGACCACAAAGTGTGTTTTGCTGCGGTTTGATAGGGTTTTATGACTTCCTTGAGAAAACACCTATGCGGCTATTTGATTTTCTCCTCCCTTTATTCCGTTCAGAAACTCCCCTGTTGTTCGCCTTCGACTACATCCTTATACTCCGTTCACACTGCAACCTATAAATATTACGATATACGCTACGGAACTGTCTTGATATTGAACGTTTTCAAGTGCAAACTGGATGCTCATATCAAACATGTGTAGTTAAGATTATGGTGTGCAGGAGCTATTAGTTTTTTGTCGCTTGTGATGATTTTTCAGCATGTGATCCAATAGCAATCTGGCTACAACGAAAGCAGCGATTGGTATTTCCGCTGATAAGCCCTATTCGATCTTCCGACGATCAACTGTTGGTGAGTTTTTCAGCAAACGGAGAGTAAATCTTGTTTATCTCATAAGTAAATATACGTGATTGCGAGTTCACACAAAAGGCTACATTGTGGAGAACCGCAAGTCAGAAGAGAAAGGCAGAAAAACTCCTCGGATATTGTTGTGTAGTAGGCGGCGGTCGTCGAGTAGAACAAGAAGGAGAAAAGTTTAATTTTATCCGATGATGGAATACCGCTTGCGCGAGTCCGAGTGTAAAGTGCGAGGGAGTACCGCAGCCTCAGGTTAAGAGCGCGCTCATCGTCATCATCGTCGTCGCCGCAACCGACGAGATTGGGTCCGCGAAAATCTGTTTCAAGAAAAACATACGCGAATTGTGTCCGTCTTCCTGCGCTTCGGCGGTGGATTTTTCACGTGCACCTTAGTTTTCCCACCTCCTCTCTGCCAGCCATGTTGTTGGAGAAATGTGGGGGTGCGTAATCATAGGCGTTCGTGAGTTTTATGGGTGCCCCCTATCCCGACCCCGCGCGCACGCCACTTATAACGGTTACCTCAGTGTCCGCGGAAGGCGTTGTTTTCCGTTGCAGAACATACATACAACATATAATTGGCCTAAAGGTAATCCACCTACGACGTCACTCCGTTCGAAGCTGTTTCGTGAGTTGCGTGCGTTGTTGTGGAACAATCCATTCTGATCATGACCGTCGTCGTCGTTGACGGTGCAAAAAGCGCGCCGGGGTTTTTTTTCTTATCACTGTACAATACAAACACACCAACCTCTCGGTCGTCTAACCAGTTGTTAAATAGTCGCGCGATATAAGGGATATTTACACCAAACCGTGCAGTGCCCGTTTGCAATTAGTTACGTGTGTTCTTACCAGACCGCACTGGCGGAGTGTGTCTTGTCCTATATTGTTGCAGTTTTTTTTCGGGCCAGTTGTGTATAATCAGTGAAGGATAAAATTAACAATTGCGCCAACAGTCGGGAGTGGTTTCCTCAGTCAATGCTTCTTTGGGGCATTTATCTACGACTTCGGGAAAAGTAAGAAACCTGTCCGTACGCGTTTTTTGTACAATCGACCGCACGGCGGTACAAATTTGAACCCGAGAATAACACCGCACTACTGTAGTGAGAGAGCAGGTTGCCGCTGCCGTGGTGTGTGCGAGTTCGTATTGATCGTCCGACCGTCGTCGATGTAAAGTGCGTGCTATCGATATTATTGCCAGCGGGTGCCGATTGACAGATAACTGTCGAGAATTTCGAGTTTTGGCGAAACTCAATTGTGGGATGCTGGCTGGCGGTGGTTTAGCGAAAATCGTTTTGTGTTTTAAAAGTGGATCTCTGTAATTAGGAGTTTATCACTGACTGCAGGGTTGAAACTATTTCTAGCCCGTTGTAAATGGAGGCATTCCTCAGGAGCTTCAAATCCATCTTGGTTGACCATTTCTGATTCGGATGAACCTTTCCTAAGCTATTTCATTTCAAATACATTTAATTATTTTTTTGTTGTTGCATGAAGCACGTAATCAATTATAATGTTTGAAATAGGAAATATCCTTCTTATCAACATGCAACCCTAGGAATAGAAAGCAATTTCTGCTAGAACCAGAGATGTGAAGAGAAAGTATTGATAGGTCCGTAAGAGTACGGCAGGTTGTGAAATTGAATAGAAGTAGTTGAAATTGAGCGGAGGACATGTTCGAAAAGCGGCATCCGATCGAGCACACAGTCTCTTACCTAGCTACCCCAGTGCGGGGTAGGTAAGGAGAAAGATAGCCTGTCAAGGGGGATTTCGTCTCCGCTGAGGAGACCTGCTCGTAAACCTCCTTGGTCTAATGCTCATTTACGGTACCTGAAACGTGTGAGATCGAAGGTTCTTCGTAAGTACTGCAAAACTCGAAATCAATTCACCTAGCGAATTTTCTCTACAGCTAGTACCCAATACCGAATGTACAATCGTCTTATCTAGAAGAATTATTCAAAATGAATTCAATCTAACCTTTGGCGCAACCCAGAGTTGTTCTGGTCATTTGTGAACACAAAAAGCAATGTTAATGGGCTACTGGTTGAAATTCATCTTGGGGAAAAATTCGCCAGCACACCAGTGGACAAATGTGATCACCTTTCTGAGCACTTCAAAAGTGTATTCAATGACAGCGTGCCAGCATTGGTGCAAGTCAGCGAAGCACTCAGAGATACTCCCAGAGACGCGTTCGACTTCAATATTCCTGCGATTATATTGGACCTCGTTGAATCCGCAATCCAGAAGCTGAAACTCTCAAACGTAGCTGGCCCTGACGGAATTCCTTCATGTATACTAAAGAATTGCTCTGCTTACCTTACCAATCAGACTAAGGCCGGTGTGGCCTCTGCTGTACACAGAAGTTGTTTCCATTGTAATCGGTCCATGGTTGTACCTCGCCAGCCTCGCTGTCTGCGGAGGGTCCGCAGGTCGCCTTCTACTTGATCAATCCACCTTGCTCGTTGCGCGCCTCTTCTTCTTGTACCTGTCGGTTCGTTTTCGAGAACCATTTTCACAGGGCTGTCGTCCGACATTCTTACGACATGCCCAGCCCATCGTAGTCGACCGATTTTTGCGATGTGTACGATGGGAGGTTCTCCCAGCAACTGGTGCAATTCGTGGTTCATTCGCCCCCTCCACGTTCCGTCTTCCATCTGCACTCCACCGTAGATCGTACGCAGCACCTTCCGTTCAAAGACTCCAAGGGCGCGTTGGTCCTCCACTAGCAATGTCCATGTTTCGTGGCCGTAGAGAACTACCGGTCTAATTAATGTCTTGTAGATGGTCAACTTTGTGGTTCGGCGAACTTTGTTCGATCTTAGCGTCCTTCGGAGTCCAAATTAGGCACGATTGCCAGCCATAATGCGCCTTTGTATTTCTCTGCTGGTGTCGTTATCGGCGGTCACCAATGAGCCCAGATACACGAATTCGTCTACTACGTCGATTTCATCACCGTCGATCTGAACTTGTGCTAGGAGGCTAACATTTTCTTCTCGTGAGCCTCTTCCCTTCATGTATTTTGTTTTTAACGCATTAATCACAAGCCCAATCCTACCAGCTTCAGCCTTAAGTCTGATGTACGTTTCCGCCATCGTCTCAAAGTTACGTGCTACGATATCAACGTCGTCGGCGAAGCCAAATAGTTGGACAGACTTCCTGAAGATCGTGCCACTCGTGTCTATCCCAGCTCTCCGAATCACACCCTCCAAGGCAATGTTAAACAACAAACAATTGCTCTGCAGTGTTTACGATTTCTCTTTTGAAGCTTTTCAATATCTCATTACGCCATATCCAACACGTTGGACATCTTCGTTCATGTTCCTGATTTTCAAGAAAAGAGATAAACAAAATGCCGAAAATTATCGAGGAATCACATGCTCAAAAGGCTTCGAGATCATCGTCAACGACCTGTTGTTTACTAGTTGCAGACACTACATCTCTTCTGAACAACATGGATTTCACCCCAGAAGATCGATCTCAACCAACCTTGCACCTTTCGTTTCCTCGTGTTTGCGGAATATGGAAGCTAGATCTCAGGTCGACGTTGTTTACACGGATCTCAAGGCTGCTTTTGACCGGGTCGACCATGCTATACTTTTGGCCTAACGGACAGAATACTCTGTGTGAAGAGCAGCTCAGCTCAATCGAACTACTTTACTAATATGTTGACCTCAAGGCAGCAACTTGGGACCACTGCTGTTCCCAATTTTCATCAACGAGGTTGGACTGTGAACCATGACGATGTGAAAATTTATGTGGTTGTGCGATGCTTCGCTGATTGCTTACGACTACAGCACTTGATCAATAGCTTTAAAGAGTGGTGTTCTAGGAATTTCCTCACTCTGATTGTTAACAAATGCTTCATTATCACATTCCATCGAAAATTGAACCCAATTGCATTTGATTACATAGTAAACAATCAACCTCTACAGAAAGTTGATACTGTTCGTGACCTTGGAATCACGCTTGACTCCGGTTTGACATTTAGACAACACTACACGCATATGATTACCAAAGCCAACAGACAGCTCGGTTTCATGTTTAAGATCACCGACGAGTTTCGTGATCCCACCTGTCTGAAAGCATGTACTGCTCTCTCGTGCGTTCTATCCTGGAATTTGGAGCCTTGGTGTGGTGCCCCAATCATAGAATCTGGATTGCGAGGATTGAAGCTGTTCAAAGAAAAATTTATTCGTTATGCTCTCCGTCATCTGCCGTGAAATGATCCTGTCTACCTTCCAGCGTACCAGGATTGTTGCTCACTCTTGGGTATTGAAACCAGTGCGTTGGATTTTCATAAAATATCCATGAGAAGTGAAAATGATTTTATCCCAGTGTAATGATTATGTTAACTTTCCTGGTTTTCTTAGTTACCGCTGTCACTTCTATGCCAACTGAATTTTCTTTGCAGCAATGAATGAAGTCGGCTCTAAGTGCGGGTTGAACTTGGGAATCTGAAAAATGAGGATGGAGTTTTTACAAAAACTCCTAGTGAAAGGTTAAAGTTGATTATGGAAACACATTTTCCTGGATCAGTTTTGTGTGTAGATCCAATCAGAGATGGATCACTTGCAGGTGAAAGAAGTTCTACAAAGTCATCTCAAATGTCTGCTAAAACAAAAATCGCCGCAAATGACTTGGCTGATAAAATCTTTAAGAAAGCCAGGGTAGAAAATGCGTTGAGATCTTTTCAGCCTTACAAATCTGCAGGAATGGACGGGATATTTCCAGCATTACTTCAAAACGGCGAAGCAGTGTTGATTTCGCCATTAATTGAGATTTTTAAGGCAAGTTTAAGACTCAACCATATTCCAACTTCGTGGACACAAGTAAAAGTTATCTTCATACCTAAAGTAGGAAAGCGAGACAAGGTGCATCCTAAATCATACAGACCCATTAGTCTTTCATCAGTCCTATTAAAGACTATGGAAAAAGTGTTGAATGATTATATCAATTCAAATTACATGAACAAGCATCCACTATCTGAGTTCCAGTTTGCTTACCAGTCTGGTAAGTCAACAGTTACGGCACTGCATAGTGTGGTTTCAAAGGTAGAAAAAACTCTATCGGTAAAAGAAATAGCACTTTGTTCTTTCTTAGATATTGGAGGAGCTTTCGACAACGCTTCCTATTCGTCTATGGCTAGTGCCATCAAGAAAAGGAACTTTGACATGAACATAATTAACTGGGTTCATACCATGCTCGCAAAAAGAGAAATCACTTCAGAGCTGGGAAGTTCGTCTATTACAGTACGGGCAACGAAAGGTTGTCCCCAAGGAGGAGTCCTCTCACCACTAATGTGGTCCTTAGTTGTAGACGATCTTCTAAGAAGCTTAGAGGAAAAAGGTTTCGAGGTTGTAGGTTTTGCAGACGATATAGTCATTATAGTGAGGGGAAAATTTGACAACATCATTTCAGAAAGAATGCAATGGGCCCTAAAATTTACCCAGTCTTGGTGTATCAAGGAGGGCCTTAGAATTAATCCATCAAAAGTAGTAATTGTACCTTTCACTAGGAAAAGGAAGTTTAGTCTAAAAGCGTTTCAGCTAGGAGGATTAAAGATTGATCTTAGTGAACAGGTTAAATACTTAGGAGTGATACTGGATGCCAAACTGAACTGGAATGCTCATCTTGAGTGTGTGATCGGTAAGGCAACCAGTGCTTTCTGGATATGCTCAAAAATATTTGGCAGAAAATGGGGTCTAAGACCAAAAATGATAATGTGGATTTATACATCCATAATACGTCCAAAAGTAACGTATGCATCTCTTGTGTGGTGGCCAAAAACAAAAGAGGCTACTGCACAGAAAAAGCTTACAAAACTTCGACGGCTAGTATCCATTGCTATAACGGGAGCGATGCGCAGCACTCCATCAAATGCGTTGAATGCAATTCTAAATCTGCTGCCTTTGCACGAATACGTGCAAATAAAAAAAAAACCCAAACGTACCACCGATCGGAAGCCCAGAAGTGAAGGAAAAAGTATTCCGTACAACACCAAAAATCACAACCGCGTAGTTGGGGCCTTCAACCGAAATCCGAACGCCTCCGTTCGGGATGTGGCTAAGAAGCTGCACCTAAACCGAAGTTTTGTCCAGAGGGCCAAAACTAAGGCTGGGCTTCGAACGTTCAAGGTACAAAAGGCCCCTAATCGCGACGAGAAGCAGAACAAGTCCGCCAAAACCCGTGCCAGGAAGTTGTACCTCAACATGCTGACGAAAGTTGAATGCTGCATCATGGACGACGAAACATATGTGAAGGCCGACTTCAAACAGATCCCCGGCAACCTGTTTTTCACGGCCAAGGATAAGTTCAGCGATCCGGAGCATGTCCGCACTCAGAAGATGTCCAAATTTGCGAAGAAATTCCTGGTTTGGCAAGCCATCTGCACGTGCGGGAAGCGGAGTGCACCTTTGTGACCCAGGACACGATGAACGAACAGGTGTACATAAAAGAGTGCACTTCTAGAAGCGGAAAAGAGTATGCTTAGACTTAAACGGCTGAAAACATTCCTGTCTGGTGACTTAGTCGGTCACCTGAGCATTTCACAAAGCTTTCAAAATAAGCCAGTGATGTATATGAATGGAGACTGGATGAAACCTGTGGAAAACCATGACATCGCTTACAACATATGTGAAACGTCACGTATAGATTGGGATGTCGGAGGTCCCACTGTTCGTCATGGCTCCATAAAATTCTTCACAGATGGCTCAAAAATTGGAACAAAAACGGGAGCAGGAATCTTCGGCCCTAGAGTAGAAATCTCAGTGGCGATGGGAAGTTTCATCCATCCAACGGTTTTCCAAGCGGAGATCTTTGCTATAATAAAATGTGTTAACGTTTGTTTGTTGAGGAAATATAGATATGCAAATATTTGTATTTTTACAGACAGCCAAGCGGCACTCAAAGCGTTGAGTAATTATATATGTACATCCAAACTTGTCTGGGAATGCATTCTTTCATTGCGAAAGATGTGCCAAGAGAACTCGGTAAATTTATTCTGGATTCCGGGACACTGTGGCATTGAAGGCAATGAAAGGGCAGACGAGCTTGCTAAACAAGGTTCAAATGCACAGTTTATTGGCCCAGAACCATTCTGCGGTATATCATACTGTGCCATAAAAATGGAATTAAAATCTTGGGAAGAGCAAAGGGTTATGACCAATTGGTTGGTCACCACAAAGTGTGTTCAATCGAAAAGGTTTATAATTCGAAATGTTACAATTAGTAAAAAGCTTCTGGATCTCAATAAGAGAGTTCTTTGTACCTATACTGGCCTAGTAACCGGACATTGCCCGAGTAGATATCATTTGAAAAACATTGGCCAGGTTCAGAATGATATCTGTCGTTTCTGTAACATGGAACGTGAAACCTCGGAACATCTGCTTTGCAGTTGTGATGCTTTGTACAAGAGCAGACTTAAATTTCTGTACAGTGGCCTTATACAACCTAAAGAAATTTGGACTGCAAATCTTGGAAAGGTGGTTGGTTTTATAAACTCAATTTCGCCTTACTGGGAGACGCGTCTTAGGCTGGTCACTTGACAAATGGTGATCTAGCTTTAAGATGCCATTTCAAGACATTTTCTGCAGGTCGGAACCCGTGCTGCAAACTACGGCCAACACGATCCAATTCGATTCATGCCGTTGCGCTTCAATGAACTCTACCGTCTGTTTGACTTCAATTGTTCCGCTGAGAGCTTCCGTCACCGGTCAGCGTAGTTGGATGGAGAGCCGCTAGTAAAGAAATGGTGGCATTTACTACGTACTGGCATTAATGGCGAAGATACCAGACGCCACCAGGGGTTTTACGCCACTTGGCTTTTCCCCATTACATTTCAATAAGACGTTAAGTCAGTTGGAATTATATAAATGAATAAATAAATAAATGACACTTTGTAAACTTCAGTGAAAATCTCGAAAAAAAAAGTAAAACTTAAGGTGTTCTAGTGCCCGATTTTTTTTTCTATCTTATTTTTCTTACAAAAATCTTACGCTCACAATGCTCTTTCCTGTTTTCACCAGATCGTAGTGGCAGTGGTGGCTCGTCCAAATGTTCAAACTGTTCATTAAACAGATAATCGGCTGTTTCAATAAACTTGTGATCATTCAGAAACTGCAAACAGCCGTAATTATTTGAAATTAAAATCAAAATACTGTACATGAAACTTGTTTTCACAACAAATGAAATTTTGTTAAACTGGTTTGGAATTCTGATGGCGCGGTTTGCATCTTTAAAATCAGAAAACATCTTATTATCATTATCATTATGCTTATTGACCTATCCGAGCAAAGGTTTATACCAAAATGATAACAAGTTCTAATATCTGATTATCACTGTTTGATCACTAAATATGTTATCATTCAGGCTGAATATACAGCCAAAATAACAAAAGAGATAACAAATTAATATTCGTTGGATATCACAACATTAACTTGCATTAAAGAGTGTCCACGATGAAATTGCCACACACAAAATTGATTCGCAAAATTCGAGTTTTCATCCGATTGCCATCAAATTTTCAGGGATTGAGAAATAACTATTAAACTTCATTTTACCATTTTACTCGTATTTTATTTACAGTCCATACGCAAATGCCCGCACCTTGGCCTTAACCCCGGCCATAAGATTCTGCACAACCTGTGAATCATCCGTTTTTTGCATGTAAACCCATACTTTCTTCAGTTCCTCGACTGTCTTCACTACCTTAGGTCGTTTAAGAAGGTGCTGCTTCATAATCGCCCAGTACTTCTCGATGGGGCGGAGCTCCGGAGTGTTGGGAAGGTTGAACATTTTCGGCACGAAATTGACCTTATTGTCCGCATACCACTTCAGCACGTCCTTGGAGTAGTGGCATGAGGCCAAATCCGGCCAGAAGATTGTTGGGACGTTGTGGGCCTTCAGGAGAGGAAGCAGCCGCTTCTGGAGGCACTCTTTTATGTACACCTGTCCGTTCATCGTGTCCTGGGTCACGAAAGGTGCACTCCGCTTCCCGCACGTGCAGATGGCTTGCCAAACCAGGAATTTCTTCGCAAATTTGGACATCTTCTGAGTGCGGACATGCTCCGGAACGCTGAACTTATCCTTGGCCGTGAAAAACAGGTTGCCGGGGATCTGTTTGAAGTCGGCCTTCACATATGTTTCGTCGTCCATGATGCAGCATTCAACTTTCGTCAGCATGTTGAGGTACAACTTCCTGGCACGGGTTTTGGCGGACTTGTTCTGCTTCTCGTCGCGATTAGGGGCCTTTTGTACCTTGAACGTTCGAAGCCCAGCCTTAGTTTTGGCCTTCTGGACAAAACTTCGGCTTAGGTGCAACTTCTTAGCCACATCCCGAACGGAGGCGTTCGGATTTCGGTTGAAGGCCCCAACTACGCGGTTGTGATTTTTGGTGTTGTACGGAATACTTTTTCCTTCACTTCTGGGCTTCCGATCGGTGGTCAACCGTTCCTCGAACCGCTTAATCACTCGCGACACCGTGGAATTCGCGATTCCCAACGTTTTAGCGATGGAACGATGCGAGAGATCCTTGTTCTCGTGATAAATGCGCAAGATTTTATCACGCACGAGCTGTTCTTTCGACTCCATTTCCGCGAGTTTGATCACAGGACTTTAAAACTTGCAGGATGTAAATAATGCACTATGAACTAAATCCACCCAAATTTTCATTTAATTCTACCCAACGGTTAAAAAGTTAGAGCAATTTCATAGTGTGGCAATTTCATCGTGGACACCCTTTATAATCATTGAGTTCATTTTAATAACAAATTTTGTGATGTGAACAAATTACTTAAGATAATTTCAAATTATGTTATCAACATGATATCAAATTCATACACTAATAACTGAAGTAGTGCTTCTGGTGAAAAGCTCAATCTCAGATCCATGACATGCTGGTAATATTCAGCATTCGTCAGCATGCTGGTTGTATTCCGTAACGTTCGTCGAAAATAGATATCAGATGATACCAAAATTAGTCAATTTTGATAACTAAATTTGTTATGCAATAACAGGTGAGTTCAACATGATATCTGAGATAACAAAATTTGTTACTTATTTGATATCAGTTTGTTATTTTACTTTGCTAGGGTAATTGTACCCCTTAGTCACATTTTCAAAGAAAAAAAATCTCACTAAACCTTGGTAGAGTAGATGAATAACCACAAAGTAAGAAAGTCGCTTAGGATTATCATACCAACACTCGATACTCCTCACCTCTGAGCCACATCAAAGTCATGCGATTGATTTTCTTCTCTTCGTCCCTTTGTCTACTTGGACTCATCCCACGAGATGATTCAATCAAGTTATGCAGCATCGTTCATCTCACTCAACAGTCGTTACCTGGTGCCGTCATAAATCAGCAATGATCCAAATTCGCAATTATGACATTGCATAATGAAAACACTGCCTACCAACACTCCGGAGGTGGACGGCGTGACCAGGTGATTCAACCTGAAAGGATTTTTCACCATTTCACGTTCTAACGGTTTGATGAGGCGAAATGCCAAGACGTACGTCACCATCCAGGTTCTGTGTTTGATGCATGAACGAATTTAAGGGTGAACATAGGGGTAAACAAGACACTCTCATGAGGCAAAAATTTCCAATCCTGCTATATTCCTGGTAAGAAAGTGAAGACATGAGAAAATTCAAAACGGTGCAAACTTGATTGGCCGAGTGGGAAGTGACTCATCGAACGTTGATTGTAGAAACCAATGAGCCATTCAAGGGCGAACCTTCTGTCACGTAACTCTAATCCTGTTATGGTTATTGCATATCGGAATCGGAACAGTAAATAGTATCACTCTGCCTTGTTCGTATGGAACATTTCCTCAACCTTAGCGGAAATAAATTTATTTCCATTTCCGTAGATAACAACCCCAGACAATAATGCACGGAGATAATGCATAGGTCTAGAAAGTATCAAACTTTTCAAATCAAAACTCGGCAAACGCGATAAGATAAGTGTCACCATTAGAAGCTAAGGAAATCGGCAGAAAACAACACGCTCTTCGCAGGGGTACAGATATTTCAGACGTAAGCCATGCCAATCCTCATCATTCCTTTCTGCGCCCACCTCGTGCTCTTGAGCTAAGCACAACAGAAACTACCTTATTTATTTATATTTTTTAATTTGGAATTTCCCCTGAACCCACTCTTCCGATCCGAACCACAAACCTATAAAGGTGTTTTACACCTTTCTTGCTGTGGCCTCTGTTGAGAGAACGAGAGAAAGAGAGATTGGTCTATCAGTAAGAGAATGAAAGAGATTTGGGAAAATAGACAGCAAATGAGAGTGTGTTTGGGGGAAAATTCAAAGCCGAAAAGTCATCGACGGTTTTCGTTTGAGGAGGCGGTTTTGATGAGGTTGCGCATCTCATCTCTTTCTCTTTACTCAACAACTTTGCCAACACCGAACCGAAAGGCGGAATGTGTGGGTGTACATAAGATGGAAAACCTGCGAAATTTTCGCAACCCCGAGGGGAAAAACAACCAGACACCACATTCCTGCTTTACACACAAACGTAAACAAACTCGCACGTCGTTGGGCACTCAGACAGCTGCGCACTGGGGTGTTCCAAGTAGAGCAGGTTTACCAAATAATTGGTGTGGGTGAGAAAATCGTTCGCTTGTTTATTTTTCTATTATCAGTCGATACCACCGCCGCCAGTGTTGTTTCTTTCGTAGTGAATGCAACCTAGTCGTCGTGTCGTCATCGCCGATACTAGTGTAAGGGGAACGTAGAAAATTTGAAGTATACAATAGTTTCGGGTAATCTAGTGAGCAACATGTGTCGTAAGTCGTAAGCACCGTTCAACGACACTTTGTGAGATGATCGTACAGTGTTGCTAGTAGGTGTTAACGATTTCTAGATATTTTTTTTTATTAGGGTGATGTTTATTTTCTTTTTCATTGATAACTAAATCGGCTTTTTTCTATCGGTTGAATCGGTTGTGTCGATACTTTGTTCCGCAATATTTTGTTTTCTGGCGTAGTGTTTTGTCTATTGTTTCGGTTGCCTATTGCCTATTGCGCGAATGATCGAGTGAGCATGAGAAGTCGTGGTTCGCCGGATAAGATGGATCGGTGGTGAGGTACATAATTTATTGTGATCCAAATTATGTGTTCACCATGCTCGTCGGGCCACCCTATCTTGGAACAAATAAACAGCTGTCCCATTTTGAAAGTGACTACAGCGGCATCCTTACTGGATGGGGTGGATCGGTCCAATTTGGATCTCAAGCGTTGAGATGAATTGCCTTGTTTTCCTAATGAAATACCGCTATCACACTCTGTAAGTAGCTCCAATAACATTCTTACTGTTGGTTGAAATCGGTCCAAATCGGCTTTCCAGCATTATAAAACATCTTCTAGTTTCCCAATGAAAAACCACTATCACATTTTGTGAGTGGCCCCAATCCTTACTGTTGATTTAAACCGGTCAAAATCGGCTTTTCAGCATTATTAAAAATCACTTTGTTGTCCCAATGAAAAAATACAATCACACTTTGTGAGTAGCCCTAATAGCATCCTTACTGTTGGTGTAAATAGGTTCAAATTATCTGAACCTATTGTTTTTAAATAATACACAAGTAAAGGCTTTGCTCTCACTCTGGCCGTATTGCAACTAAGATTTTCACAGTCCCAATTTCAACGTACATGCTATTTAAAACAGTAGCTCAGGGATGTCTCCGAGTCGTTTTGTGATGCAGATAGAATTGTTCTGGATGCTTCAGAGTTGTTGTGCTTTCAGAATATCTATAGGTTGCTTTTAGGATTGTTCTGGGAAACTTGCAGAAAAATAAATTTGCTAAATTTCTGTGGATTTCCATAAGTGTTCCGATTGGATCCATGGTCAGAAATTTGTCGGTTGTCTATTCTTTTTCTAGAAGGAAATGCCACTTCAATTGTTCTCAACCGCTCGATCCATCGAGCACTAAAACCACTACAAATTTATATAAACATTACATACAATGTTTGGCAAAGCTACGACTCCTTTTAGCCAGACCGGGAATCGAACCCAGCCACTTTTTAGCTCCGCCTTTGCCGACGAGCTTTGGGAGGACCCAAGAATACCTGTACCTAAGCTGCGAATAAAGTCAAATCCAGAAGGGAAATAA